>JAFFST010009186.1:66606-76965 GCA_022414735.1 Noturus placidus
CCTTGACTATTGTTTAAATTGGTTTGATGTTCCGAAACACTTAAGTGTGACAAACATGCAAAGGAACAGGAAATGAGGAAGGGGGCAAACACTTTTTCACACCACTGTATAATAGTCTTTTTCAGTTACATCTAGATCTTTGTCACAAACTTCACAAAGTTAATCAATCATGTTCAACAATTTTTGACTGCTGAAAGCCTTTTATTATGGTACTATGGTTGGGGCATAATTACTATTATAGAACAAATATTGGGACAAAAATATTATTATGAGACTAATGTTTGGGGAAATTATTATTGTGGAACTGTTGGAACTGTGGAACTGTTGGAACTGTTGGGCCAGTATATATTTCAGGCACTGTGACTGGCACAAGAATATAATTCAGAGACTATGGTTGGAGTGGGACTATGATTGGTGGCTTTAGTGGGATTTGTGACTGTGGTAAGACACAAGTCAGTGGTTTGAGTGTTGTGGGATACACTTAGAAATATGGTGAAGGGAGTACATTGCTTGATAGGTGAAAATAAGATTATGGGCATTGTTGTGGTTCTGATTGTGTTATAATTAAAGGGCTGTCGTTACTAAATGACTAGGGGTAAGACTACTATGGGTAAGATTTTGGGTTAAAAACTATGGTGCCTAGTGCCTGGCTAAGGGTGGTTAGAGGGCCATGGTTTGGGGCAGGATCATTGTAAGAGGCTGGAACTAATATTAGCCATGGGACTTTTTTCAGTAAGCTTTATTCTTTCCTTTGCAATAATGGTGAAATGAAGTACATTAAAGTGTGTGTCTCTGCCAGACTCTCTCCTCTCTCTGGCTGAGAGACTCAATGGACCATTTAATGTGGAACTGGCTGCTGATTCTGTAGCTGTGAAAATCTCTGAAGCCATCATGCACATGCAGGAGTCCAGCATTAGCATCTCCACCAAGGTAAGACACACAACACACACACACACACACACCCTTATCAATCCTCACAGTATGTACATTGTGCGAGAGTGAGAGTGTCTGTGTGTGTGTGAGTGCAGGTGTTTCAGGGTTGTGGGAATCCCCGTCCGGCCCCCAGTAGATCCAAACGCTCACCTAAGGAACGAGAGAAAGAGCGTAAGACAGACAAAGAGCGAGACAGCAGGAGAACATTCAGGACATTCAGTCCAGAGCAAAAGCCAACAACTGCTGCAGGAACCAATATGGATCGACTGGTAAGACAAAGAGATAGTATGGAGGTTCATGTGTTTCTATATTCAGTTGTTTCTCTTTCTTCAAATTGCACTTAGGTGTTTCGTGGTTAATGTGCATCTGTGCTAATGTATTCAGATGTTAGTTTTTTAAACAGGCGTCATAATGCCATAATTATTTAGGTGTTTAAGTGTTAATATGTTTAGGTGTTAATGTATTAATGTATGTTCTCAGTTCAGGAAGTAGTCTGTTAATGTATATACATGAGTTCTGGTACTATTGTGTGAAAGTACAGTACCATGCAAAAGTCAGAGATCACTGTTTTGTTTTCAATCAATAGGCCATTCAGTACTTATTGTTAATTATTTGGTGGCAAACACTAATGCTGGGGAAATGTACAGTACATTAATTTATTTTTCAGTCAAACAGCCATGCGGTTCAATAGTACAAAAATACTTACAGATTTCATACTGTTTTTAATAATGAAAACCATTGTATGATTTCCGAACAATATCATGGGGCGGCTGTGGCGCAGGTGGTAGAGCCACCTGGTGGTTGTCCACTAATCGTAGGGTTGGTGGTTCGATTCCCAGCCCAGATGACTCCACATGCCGAAGTGTCCTTGGGCAAGACACAGAACCCCAAGTTGCTCCCAATGGCAAGTTAACGCCTTGCATGGCAGCTCTGCTACCATTGGTGTATGAGTGTATGGGTGAATGAGACACAGTGTAAAGCGCTTTGGATAAAAGTGCTATATAAGTGTGCCATTTATCAATGATAAACAATGATTCAATGTATTTAACAGAAAACCACACAGGTATTCAACATTAAAATATAAAAATCTTTAAATATTTTATTTGTAATATTGAACTTTTGCACAGTAGTTGTGTTAATACATATAAGGCGTTCAGGTGCTATTGTGTTAACGTATTTACTGTGTTTAGATGTTAATATTCTCGGTTCAATTTTAAAATATTTATGAATGTACTGTTTTGAGGAGTTAACTTATTCATGTTGTAGGTTCAGGTATTAACGGATTAATATATGTATTACTGTGTTCAGGTGTTGGATCTGCAGCAGCGTCTGAGGCCAATGAGGGAGTTTTGGGTAATGCTGCCCCACTCTCTCTGTAACGAAGACAAAATGGCTGCTGATGTGACCAATGAGGAGCGCTGTTGGAATGGATACACACGTGGAAGGTGTGTGTTTGTGTTTGTGTGTGTATGTGTGTGTGTGTGTGTGTGTGTGTGTGTGTGTGTGTGTGTGTGTGGGTACTATCTAATTGGGTAAATCACTGAGGAGAGAATCTCTGCAAACTGCACATTGGTAGGTGTGTCTTTGAGTACTTATATAAACTTCAAGACCTATCCTTCAAATAAATCTTAGTAGCACACAGCCCTCAAAAGTAGTTTTACTGCACTCAAAGATGTCAGCAAACTAGCTTTTTATGAATATTGAATAATGAACATTTATTTATTTGATGAACATTTATTTCTTTAAAAAGTCCTGTCAGAAATGATGTCAGGTTAGTTCATGGTAGCTACCTGATTAACTATATGTGAATATACACTGATCAGCCATAACATTAGCACCACCTGTCTAATATTGTGTAGGTCCAACTTGTGCTGCCAAAACAGCTCTGATCCATTGAGGCATGAACTCCACGGGACCTCTGAAGATATGCTGTGGTATCTGGCACCAAGACATTAGCAGCAGATCCTTTAAGTACTGTAACTTGTGAGGTGGGACCTTTGTAGATTGTTTGTCCAGCACATCCCACAGAAGCTCGATCGGATTGAGATCTGGAGAATTTGCAGTCTAGGTCAACACCTTGAATTCTTTGTCATGTTCCTCAAACCATTCCTGAAAATTTTTTGCAGTGTGACAGGGAATATTATCCTGCTGAGTGAGGCCACTGCAGTTGGGGAATACCTAGGGAATACCTGGCTCTTGTCAAAGTCACTCAGATCCTTACGCTTGCCAATTTTTCCGGCTTCCAACACATGAACTTCGAGAACTGACTGTTCACTTCCTGCATAATATATCCCACCACTTGACAGGTGCCTTTGTAACGAGATAATCAATGTTATTCACTTCACTTGTCTATGCTTTTTAATGTTATGGCTGATTGGAGTATAGTATGTGTGAAAACCACTGGCTTCTTCCAGCATGATGAATTTCATATATGGATTCAAAGACCCACCCATGCAAATCTTTTTATACATACCCAATCAAAGCTACTATAATTTCCATATAACATGAAAAGATACATTAATTTGTCTTGTTAACTACAAGTGAGAGAATAAAGACAACTGTTTATAGCTGTTATAAGGTAAGTAATTAAAGGAACAAGCTTTCACGGTCGTTCTACAAAATTAAATCTAACTATAAATTGCTCAAATAAATAATGATTGTTAATATTGTCAAATTCCTGTAGTATAAGGACAACAAAGCACTTTCAATACATGCTGTTATTGAACAAATAATCAATTTCAGTGCACATCACACCACCTCGTCCTATAACAGCACGCCACACTGTATTTTATTCCTTACATTGCCAATACGTGGATTCATTAATTTATGAAAAAAAACCCAAGCCTTGCCTACATCTTCTCCCTCTTTCTCTGCCTATTGCTAACACTTGTGTGTGCAGGTATCTGATGAGTGTAACAGCTGATGGTTTGGTGAACCAGCTGAACAATCCAGAAGTGGATGTTGAAAGTTCTCTGGACATCAGAACCCGTCAGATCCTTATGGAGCTTCGAGTGGCAACACACCGTCTCACACTCGCACACCAAGGAGTGGACACAGACACAGTAAACAGTGAGTCTGTCAAATTGAATTTGCATAACTGTCTCTCATTGTTTGTCTCATTCATTCTGTCCCTAACATGTATATGCACGTGTCTAGGTGATGATGAGGATGGTAGTGGATCTGGATTGGGTGAAGGAGAGGAGCTCTACAGGAATGATTGGCCCAGTTCGCCACGAAACCCTGCCCACCCTTACAAACCCCGCCCTGGGGACAGGAGTAGAGTTAATGGTTCGGTCAGAGCAGCTGTTCAGAGAGCATCACCTCTTTCCTGCTTCTCACTCTGCCTCTCTCTGCTGCTCTCTCTCATCCTCCAGTGGAGAAAATAAGTTACTGCAGTTTACATCAAAATGAATCTGTCATTTCCATAGACAGACTGAGAGACAGACAGATGAAGAGACAGAGTGAAAGTAGGACAGAAAGGGAGAAAAACTGAAGAAGAGAGAGAGAGAGACTGAAGGATGGTGTAGCTGATAATCTCACACCGACTTTGTGTGTATTTATTGTGTGTGTGTGTGTGTGTGTGTGTATTTTTTATGTTAGTGAATGTATTGATGATTGTTTACACTCAATATGAATAAAGTGCATTTGTTACTGATGTTTCTTAAAGTTTTGGTGAACCCATCCACTACCCACAATCTTAGCGTGACATTCGCCAATCAATCAAAAACATTGCTGTTACCATGGAGTCGAATGTAAACAGTGACCTTTTGCTAATGTTTCAGCAGTCTTGGTTCCAGAAGTCTGCTAGGGGAAACACTGCTCTGTGATTTTAACACTATAGTGTGACATAGTAGGCCATAGGTAGGTTACCTAGCGATCAAATTAGTCAGACTAATTTAGACTAAGCTAGATTTATATAAAATATATGTACACAAAATATTTAAAATCAATGAGCACAAATTCAATTGCATCTTTTATCAATGCTTTAAGTAATCATGATTCTCATTCCTTCTTGTTTTTCCCCCTTCAGGAAAAAAATATATAAGGTGGTAATTTATCTGATAGCGAGTTGGTTCAGGTAGATGCTTTAAATATTTATGTAAGTTAAAAGAGTCATTATTAGACAAATTTAAACAACAAAGCTAGCATGATGGAATCTGATGTAATTTTCTGGAATGTCTTTGTAGGTTATGAATGGAAAGGATACTTCTGGAACAAAGACTACTGAGAACGTGGAAGTCACTGTTCAGCTCCAGTAAGCCTTAGTTGAATGTTAAAGCTGAATGTTTTGTTCTGCATGCCCACATGGTAGAACTCCATTTTAGAGTAAGGTTTAGAATTACAGTTGAAATAGTTTGATCACCGAGGTGGCTACAGACTGTGTTTGTTTGTTTATTTATTTATTTATTTGTGAAAATAGTTCAAAGTTCATCAGCAATGTTCAGGATCAGAGCTGTACACATTTATACACTTTCTTATTTTTTTTCTAAAACAAACCAATCTGACATTCTTTTTTATAATGGAATTTTGTATGGAAAATCCTAATAAACTACAACCTGTTCTCTAATTCTAGTCAAAGTACTCTCCATTTTAAACATAATCTACACTCTTTTTTGAGGTAAAGTCAACCCGAAATACCATAATAGCATGCAGATCAATACCCAATATATCTAGTGGAAGTAGACTATATGGGCAAAGGTTTGATGACACCTGACCATGACACTCGTATATGCTTTCTGAACATCTGATTGTACCCAGATGGTGTTAATTTTTAAAAAATTATCGTAGGAAACAAGAAAGATATAAAAATAGACAGATTTTGTAGGTTACAATGTGATGTGTCATTTTATCCAATGGTTTAATTTTTTTTAATTGTTTTTCACCTTACCCACATCACCTCTTCTCCACCTATTGTATTGATCCAGTTGCTTTCAAAATGTCATCATCACAAATTCTTAGACAAACAGTTTGGAGAGAAAAAATCAATATGTATACCATGCCCTACTTAGTTCATCAGCAAAGACATGTTTGGTTCCTGAAGTTTGTACTGGAGTTAGGAAGAGAATGTAAATAATAATAATAAAATCCCCAAAATTAAAACTAAACAAAAATGGGGGAAAAAAATGCCCCCATCCATAGAGCATGAGGCTCATTGATTGGTTTGATGAGTATGGTCTATCTCAACAAAACTGAACACCCATGGGCGACTTTGGACCAATATTTTGGACAATGCTAACAACCTGTGACTGAACTAATGTGCTTCAGCCAGCCCTAACACTTCTTTCATTTGTGGTCTAGCAACACGCATACAGGGCAACAAGGTGCATGAGATGCTCTTCCTAGGTCTCTGATTGACTGGCAACAACATAGAGGTAGGCCCCATGGAACCTAAAAGGGAGGACCTAATACTGCCAGAATCCACTGGCCATGGAAAAAACACTTTCAGGGTTAGCATTTGGCACAAGGGGTATCTGGCAATAACCTAGGGTGAGGTCCATGTTAGAAGTGTACCACCCCAGCCATTTGATTATTTAATTCACCAGAGGCATTGGTAGATGCCAACTCTGAGTTCTTATTGCACCTCTTGAAATTGTTACAGAACCTTCCATCCAGTTTTGGTCCAAAGCGACTTACAAAATGAGATACAAGCAAAGTGATATCAAGCAGAGAACAATACAAGTAATGCCACTATACAAGATCCATTAATTGAATACCAGAAGAAGCAAAGTGTGCCGAGTAGAGGTGTAAGTGCATTTTATTTATTTATTTATTATTTTTTTTATGAGTTGGTTAGATGTTGACAGAAGAGGTGGGTCTTTAGCTGTTTCTTGAAGATGGTGAGAGATTCGGCAGTCCGGATTGAGGTTGAAAGTTCATTCCACCACTGAGGAACAGTTAGTGTGAAGGTTCTGGAAAGGGATCTTGTGCAGCGCTGAGTAGGAACTACTAAACGTCGGTCACTAATCGATCGCAGATTCCGTGTGGGAACGTAAGCCTTTAGGAGAGAGTTGAGGTAGGAGGGTGCTGTTCCAGATAAGGTCTTGTAGGTGAGCATCAAGGCCTTGAATTTGATGCGGGCAGCTACAGGAAGCCAGTGGAGGGAGATGAAGAGGGGTGTGACATGGGTTCTCTTGGGCTGGTTGAAGACAAGGCGTGCTGCAGCATTTTGAATCATCTGCAGGGGTCTGATGGAGCTGGCTGGGAGGCCTGAAAGCTGGCTGGGAGGCCTGAAAGTAGAGAGTTGAATTAGAGTTAGACACATTAGAGACATCACTACTTTGGCTTTAAAGGTCCTGCAGTTCTTTTTGTGGGGCTGAGTGAGGTCCTGGGTATATTATAGAGTAGAGAGCGCTGGTACCGATTCTGTCAAATTTTTTTAGAGAGTAGGCATGATAAACCTGCTCTCTTTTGTGCCAATGAGACTGGCTGCATTCACTGGCCCATGCTTTTTCACAGACCCTCCCAGGTGACCAGATACTTACTGCTGGTGTTTGATGTATGGACCATTACCCAGACACCTGGTTAGAGTCCTCAAGGCTGGGCATCAAGGTTGTAGGCCTGCTTCTGTGTGCACTGGGTCACCTGACTGTGCTCTGGAATGATGTTGCCTATGTTTTTCTGCATCTATTGAGTGTGATAAATAACCCACCGGAAGTGGGAAGGCTGATTTTCCTATGCCTCTTTAACCAAACCCAGCAGTCTGCAAGGCTCCTGACAAAGAGAAATTGAAATGATGTGAACCCTGGGAAAGCCTGGGGGAACTCAAGGACACATAAGGCATCAGGAGACCTACGCATATTCAGCCACCAGCCATTGAAGCAATCACCTCAGTATTTAGTTAAACCTCTCCACCAACTAATCTGTTTATGGGTGGTAAACAGAGAATGTGGAGAGGTGAATACTTATAGGGGTGAAAGTAGCGCCTTAAGTTGAGAGAATCACCTTTGAGATTCTGAAGCAACTGAACAGCACCTCTAATTTCCAGGTGATTTTGACAGACATTGTTTTCCTCTGGGTGGAAGTATCAATGCATATCAATGATGACCCAAATTTATTCTTTCCACTGAGCTCAACAGCACAGTAGCCTGAATTGTCCATTTCTACTTACTCAATGGGCACCTTTATAAATAGCAAAGGCAATTCTGGTAGGAAAAAAAAAAGTGCACTGGCAGACAGGGTATTGTTTACAGAGGGTCTATAACTCTGTATTCTCGGATGGACATTGCATTCTCGTTGCCTTGCACGATAGTGTAGGAGGCCACCACCTATGAGCAAATACTTTGCCATGAGTGGATGATCAGTTTGTGTCTTGCTTTCCATGTTAAGCACTTGTGTCTAGCAGTTCTGGAGGTGGTCATTTGCACAGAGATAATGCACCTGTACCTGCACAGGGATAACACAAGGTCAGTCTGCTCACCGGTATTGTCTTCGGCCAGGAGTACTAGGTAGTGTGTAATGACTAGTACGGTAATAGTGGCTGAGTTCATTTCTTGCAGCTTTGTGAAACCTGGTTTCAGCCTAGTAGGTGAGGGACTAGCAGCTTCTTAATGCCTTTAACATACACACAAAGAAATACTTGTGCAAAAAATATGTTTATGGTAATTCTTACGAATTGGATCGCATTCAATAGAATTTCATTGATGTTTTTCAAATTCAACTTTTAGATTAAGAGTTATGGACGTGTACCTGCCGGTTGAGTTACCCGTTTAAGTTAATGTTAGCTAAGTAACTTGACGAATGAGGAGTAGCACTGGCATATGTCAACGTCTGTTTTTCATAGCCCCCTTGTGAACGTATTACGATGAAAATGGGAGATGGAAGCGTAAGGTATGGTAACGGCCACAGATAGCACCAATTATCATTTCGGATGGCCATTTCCCCATTTATTCTCTTCCCAGTTTTCTATCTATATTCTGTTGTTTACAGAAAAACGAATCTAAACAGTTAGTAATCAAATGGTACTTCCTCTAGACAAGTAGTTTCGTTTTTTAAAAACAAGTAAACATCAGAACGTACAAAAAAAAACAATGCAATTATACATACATATAATTTATAATAAACACATCTTTTAGACAATAACAGAAACATGAACTGCATAATCAGATGGAACTCTGCAGGACTTAGTACTGGTGCTACTGCAAATAAATTCTAATAGTTGCTAATGCTATTCGGCTTAAAGCTGCCGAATAGCAATGGTTCAGTCCTTTTTTTTTAATTTAAATAAAAACAGACATATACAGTCATTGTAATAAGGCAAAGGGTCTTGTTTTGTGCCATGTGTACTGGTCTGTGTGTGTATATTAAGGATGGTGTTGTAGAAGGAGGTCAGGGAGTTGTTCAGTGTGAATCTGGACTCAGTGTTTTCACCAAGTCTTTGTGTGTTTTTGTTTTAGCTTTGACAGTGTGGGTGTCGTTGTTGCTGTGTCCTTCCTGCAGTTTTTCCTCTCTTTTTAGTGACAATCTTTTCTTTGCACCATCACTCTGCTTCTGTAACCTGAGAGAGAGAGAGAAAAACAGGTACAGATTGATTAAAATTTATTTACTTCATAGAGCTGGCATATTGAACATCTATCTCATTCATATTTTAAGCAATGGACTGTCTCTACTTATAAAGTCTCTGTCAGTACTCACTTGTCTCTGTTGAAGATGATGAACTCCTTTCTGACAGTTTCTAGACGCTGCTGAATGTGGGGTGGCTGGACACGAGCACACACACACACACACACACACACACACACACACACACACACACACACACACACACACAAACAATTATATAAGTCATAATTTATACAATTATGATATTGTAAGTAGATATTTGCATGTGTGTGTGTGTGTGTGTGTGTGTATGTGTGTGTGTTTGTGTGTGTGTGTGTTTGTATACCAGTGTGTTGGATGATTTGTTGGTGCGTTTCCCCTTGGCCAGTCGTTTTTTCTTTTTGTGCAGCGGCTTCGACTCCAGAATCATTTCTTCTAACTCAAATACCGGGTCACAATTCAGACGTCCCCTCTAAGAGACGAAAGGGGCGGGGGTGGGGGGGGGACAAACAAAAACAAAAAAATACCAGACAGAGATGTGTATTGTACAAAATAAAGATCATTCCAGGCACTCCTGATAACACACATACAGTTTAAATCACATGTGTCAAACTCAAGGCCCGCAGGCCAAATGTGGCCCGCCAGGTCATTTTATCTGGCCCGCGAAACGCTCTGGGTTCTCCAGTGACTCCAATATAAACCCGTCCGCGGCTGTAAGAGACGCTCAGAGCAGACGCTCAGCCGTTCGTTCACTCCATTAACAACCCGAGCACGGCGATATATGACGCTGTGAGCATAAATCAATCAAATCAATGAATAATAACAAATCAATCTGATTGGCAGAGGGTCCTCGGTTCTCCAATCAGATTGAAGCTCACAGCGTATTAG
>JAFFST010009186.1:83109-93915 GCA_022414735.1 Noturus placidus
CTTGTTCTTCATGATGCTCTCTGTGCTTTAAACGGACCTCTGAGACTATCACAGAGCAGGTGCATTTATGCGGAGACTTGATTACACACAGGTGGATTCTATTTATCAACATTAGACATTTAGGTCAACATTGGATCATTCAGAGATCCTCACTGAACTTCCGGAGAGAGTTTGCTGCACTGAAAGTAAAGGGGCTGAATAATTTTGCTCAACCAATTTTTCAGTTTTTTATTTGTTGAAAAAGTTTGAAATGTCCAATAGAAGTCGTTACACTTCATGATTGTGTCCCACTTGTTGTTGATTCTTCACAAAAAATTAGAGTTTTATATCTTTATGTTTGAGGCCTGAAATGTGGCAAAAGGTCGAACAGTTCAAGGGGGCCGAATACTTTCGCAAGGCACTGTAAATGACGCTCACATAAAAAGACCAGGCTAAACTAAAAGATGAAGCCAATCTGATATGCATCCCTATTAAATTTAGAATTAGATTGAAAAAAACCCCTGCAATATTCATGTGATGAATTATAGTTGAGGGGTTCAGGGTTTAATGTTAGAGTTTAAGAATTAGGGTTGAAGGCTTACCGTGCTCATCCAGCAGAATGTTATCTGGTTTTATATCACTGCAGAGGAAGACAAGAGTGTTAGGATAAATATACAATCACACAGTCAAGATAAAACACACTTAAGTTATCTATGTGTTGCATTTATTCCTCCAGCCTATAAGTGTTTGCTGTAAGGATTGGGACAGAGAGTATGTCATATCTGATGTCAGGGCAGTGGTGGCTCAGTGGTTAAAGGCTCTCAGTTACTGTTCAGAAGGTCAGAAGTTCAAGCCCCAGTGCTGTCAAGCTACCACTGTTGGGTCCTTAGGCCCTTAACCCTCAATTGTTTATTTGTATAAGTTAGATAAATGTGAGTCACTCTGGATTAGGGTGTCTGCCAAATGCTATAAATGTAAATGTCTGATGTCTAAAACTGCAGATTTTTCTGTCTGTGATGTCATGCTCACCGGTGGATAATGTGGCAGGACTGTAGGTAGCTGAGTGCCAATGCTATCTCACTGATGTATAGTTTTACTGTCTCCTCTTTAAACTGGACATTCTGCTGCAAGTGATAGCGCAGATCTCCACCCAGTAACAGATCCACGACCATAAACATGTCCTCTTCGTCTTGAAATGAATACCTGTGCACAGACACAGACAGAGACGGACAGACAGCCTTACAGAAAAGTAACGCAAACTTCACATTTCGAGTTGACATGTAGTGCAGTGTCATTAAGTCAGAACTGTGTTTCATAACAAATACAAATTTTTCCTGTATGAGCATAATGTACTGTAAATGTTTCTGTCTGTGAGTGTTGGTGATTTTAAGGCTCCATCCAGAAACAACAGAATTCATGCCATGTTAGTGTTCCACAAACCTAATCAAAAAGTTAAATGGAACAGCCCTAACTGGTTTAGACTAATGTGACATAAATCCTTATGCCAGAGACAATAGCCCTTATTCATTGATGTTATGTATGGTCAAATTTGATGGGAAAACAAGCATACTCAAATTCCGCCATCCACCATTTCTTTATTCATCTGCGTTTATTTTTCTGATGTATCTGTACAATCAAGCTCACAGCTTGATCAGCTTGTTGCTTGATTTAAAATTACATTTAAAGTTACAGTTAAATCCATCCATGCATGTTCTGTACTATTTATCCTACACAGGATCACGAAGGAGCCTGTACCCTATCCCAGGGAACTCGGGGCACAGGGCTGGGACAACACCCTAGACAGGTATTCTAGCAAATACAGTACATAGAGAAGTATACCATCATTGAAAAAAACACAAAATTGTACAGACAATGCAATTTGTATAGTGTCAGGATGTAGGCTTCATTTCTAAATGTGAAAAATGCAGTGTTTCACAAAACAAACTCAAATGAACATCATGTTTCTTCCAGATGCTGTTCTACATTAATGGTAAATGGTCTGCATTTACATAGCACTTTTATCCAAAGCGCTTTACACTGTGTCTCATTCACCCATTTAGACACACACTCACACACCAGTGGTAGCAGAGCTGCCAGGCAAGGCGCTAACTTTCCATCGGGAACAATTTGGGGTCCAATGTCTTGCCAAAGAACACTTCGGTATGTGCAGTCATGTGGACCGGGAATCAAACCATCAACCCTATGATTAGTGGACAACTAAACCAAAGTAATCAGTTTACAGGCACACTTTGTAAAAAAAAAAAACAAAAAAAAAACGGAATACCATTAGGATTTTTTTTCACTTAAAACAATATAAATTAATCTTTTGACATAACACAATATAGACATTTGATCAATTATAGTTCTGGTTCTTTCTTGCTAGTCATGACTCATATGAGCAATCTCCTGGTGTATGCACAAATAAATTTTGCTCAAAGTTAATTTGGTAGAAATTAACACAAATTGTTCTCTGAAATGCTTTTGTTAGAGTGACTATGTGTCCTCTTTTTCCTTAGACACATCCTTTTTTCGGACCTTAAAAAGCGTCAAAATTTGAGAAAATATCTGGTATTCGACTTTATTTTCATTATGATGTGCCTATGGTCTTATAGTGAATCATGTGTGGGCATGCTTGCATTGCTTTAACCCCTCTCTGTAATTCCTGCCTTCTCACACACTAATTGGTCGATTATAAAAGGCTTGCAGCAACTATTGGCCAAATTCCTGTATCTCAACCATTAGCCTACTCTCAGGAAATGCGCAAAGGTGAAGCGATGTTGTGTACGGCGCAGAAGAAACACTCGTGGTATCTGATATTTTATTCTCTGTATAGGATTGTAGTCACACACACACACTCATTAGTACGCACTGTTTAGGCCGTGCAGTAGGTAGTGTGATTTCGGATGCAGCCCATGTGTCCATTAGGGAAAGAATCCCATCATGTATTTTGGCAGAGTTGGTCATGTGTTGCCATGGCAGCACCTCCTGGGAACCTCCAAGAGCATCAATACAGACAATCAAGCCTTATTAATCAAGCCCACGCGTGTTTCTGTGCCATGTGTGTTACGATTGAGACAATGATTTAACCATGATTAGAAGTGGGTAGGGAAAGATGAGAAAAATGATCTTAATCGGCATTACCACCTATTTTAATCGTTTCTGTAATATAACAAAAGTAATATTCCATTACTAGCATATTCTTTAAAAGTTGTTGGATATGATCCATGTCAGCTACACGCAATGGGTGCATGGGCATATTAGATTTACATGCTGTCAAAACACATCTTTGTACTGGTCTGTCTCAGACAAACACACTCGTCTACCTGACAGTAGTGAAAGAGCACCTTGTAAATGTGTAGTTTTAAAGGACCGGCTAGTGGAGAGGTTTAATATTAAGCTATACTGGAGAATAAAGTGGGAGTAGGAGTTTGAAATCGATCAGCACACAAAAGTAGTATGTTTTGGCATTGAATGTCAAGGAAAACTCTGTCAAACAATTAATATCAAATGAACCAAACAGCAAAAATTAACGAACCTGCAATCTGCTTTTATTCTGTGCAGTTAAGGCTTTACACACACACACACACACACACACACACACACACACACACACACACACACACACACACACACACAAACTGACAGACGGGGGTCAAGTGACTCACTCTGTATTATTTTGTCTTGGTTCCAAAAAAAGAAGACCAATTACTCCTGCAGGGCTAAACACACACACACACACACACACACACACAGCTGCAGCTGCTGTCTAATGTGCATAAGGACCTTGTGCTTGCCTAAAGAGCACACTAAACATACACAAAACTCTCTGCTGCACAAACACCGATATGTGTTCTTATATAAGTGCCGAATAGAATACGGTGTCCTACTTTTTGGTCTGTTTGTGTGCAGAGAGTGTATTTAAGTGCGTATGTGTGCATGACTCACCACAGGTTGACAAGAAATGGGTGCTGTATCTCCTGCAGGATCTGCAGCTCCCTGCATACGTGCCTCACCTCGTCACGCTCCACACACGCATGTTTGTTCATGTACTTCATCGCATACAGTTTCCTTGTGTCACGCTTCTGCACAATACACACCTGCAGCACAGATTGATGAATAGATATTCATCCTTTATTGATGATGTACACAGAGACATATACTATATTTCCATCATCAGTTATACAATTTGTCTGTCACCAACAATTTTCTACAGACAAAATAATAGCTGTTGGTGTAGATTCTGATTGGTGGAAATGATCTGTGTGAATGTCTTGCATAAGTACTCACCTTCTTGAACATTGCCACATTGTGTAGTGTTATAACCTGCAACTGAAATGGACTTAATTGGGATTATATACCATGAAACTACAAGAAATAACCCATAATGTTGCAGTGGGGAAAAATCAATATAGTTTGTAAAATTATTTATAAAAATAAAAACACAAAAGTTATGATTGCATCATTATTCACTCCCACTGGTGTGAAACCCCTGAATTAGTTCTGGTGCAGTTACCATCAGAAGTCCCACAATTAGTTGAATGGAGTTGAATGGAGTCCAGTTTTGTGCAATTAAACCAGTTCCTGGAAGGCCCCAGACTTTGTTATAGAACATTCCAAAGCAAACAGCATGTTAAAGACCAAGACGCTATTAAGACAAGTTCAAGAAGTTCTGGAAAAAATATCACTCATTGTTTGCTTATATAAAAAAAACAACCTTACAACCATGACTCAAGGAGTCATGATTTGAGGAAGCCAAAGGTCAGTGACTGGGTAAGGAGGGCATTAGCCAAAGAAGCAACCAAGGGTAACTCTGAAGGACATAGAGAGATCCACAGCTCAGATAGGAGAAGCTATTCACATGGCAACCAGAGGGTTTATCAAAAAAGCATGTCAAAAACTCATCAAATGTGAAAATTTTCTGTTCTGATGAAAGGTTTTTCGCTTTGGCACAAAGTCCAAAAGTTTGGCAGAAACCCAACACTGCTCAATATCCTGAGAACATCATTCCCATGGTGAAGTTTGGTGGTCGTAGTATCATATTGGGGTAATACATCTCATAAGCAGTGACTGAGAAACTGGTAAAGGTTGAAAGTTGAATGTATGCAGCTTTTAATTCAGCCAAAGGGGCAGTTGATCCAGGGGGGTGAATACTTATGCAACCCACACATTTATGCATTTTGTCTAATGAACTTTTTTAATCATCCTAATTAACCATATTTTGTAAATCAAATGGCAAAATCCGAATGAAATCCAGTTCGTGACCCGGTTATAACAATACATATTCTGGAAAAGTCCAAGAGGGATGAATACATATTTAAGGCATTACATTTTCAATGGAGGAGAATGTGATTGTGGTGACAGAGCAGCCTGAGTGCGTGCGGTTTGATGACATAATTTGTCTCAGATGGAGTAACTTCAGATAGTTTCATTCAGAGGGGCGTTTAGAGTTATAGAAAAAGGAGAGTGAAACGGTTGGTATAAGAAGATAATGGCTTTAATTGTCTGTTATTAAATGAGGCATTTCTATTAAATGTCAGCCAGAAACTGAGAAAGGCACACATGACCATTTTAATGTCACAGCCTGTTGTGTGTGTGTGTGTGTGTGTGTGTGTGTGTGTGTGTGTGTGTGTGTGTGTGTTCTTACCTTACCAAAACTCCCTTTACCAATGGCCCTGAGAATCTGGAAGTGATCTAAGTTCACTGCGAGAAAGAACATCACAAATAATTATATAAGTAATATTAATAGAAATACTTAGATCTTAGATATAAGGACTGCCGTGATAACAGAGAGAGCCAAGAAAGCCCAGACAGCTGTCCCTACCTATGTGCTATTCTCAGGCCAATCAGGAGATATAACCCCTCCAGCAAACCCTGGTATGATATCGGGGTCTCCTACCAGTGTCCTCTCCTGACGGTTAAATCTCTATCTGCAGGCTCAATCCTTATTAGCAGTGGTGTCATTTCATTATGTAATCCCCACAAATTCACATTCTTGCACATGCGGAAGCATGTGCCCTTATCTACAGAGAACTTGACATGGATGGCTTTAATATGAAACTAAAATCACACAAAGCTGAGTTATCCAGTTAAGTGTAAGTGCATGTCTGGAATCAAAGGCTTATATATGCTTCCTGTAGCCTGTTCTCTGAATTGGCAGGGAGTTTACACAATCACATTATCGACATTAATTTTTTATGCAGTGAATTAATGACACTGCATTGCATTTAGATAGGATTTAGCTAAAGCACCGGTAAATATATACCCTCATAATTTATTTCACACTTATCATTTAATTTACACTGATCTAGCAGCCAACACCTTGCCATACCCATAATAACACAAGCTTATCAGATGCCTAAACCCCCTCAGTTGGGGTTTAACCCAGAAGCTCTACCGTGAGCTCCTATAGGAGTGTTGAGCTAATCCTTGTATCACAGAGACTATTTCCAGCCACCCTTCAGAACCACCCCATATTTTGGCCATATGTAATCTCATTCTATCAGTGACTACACTCAAAAAATATATTAAGCAGCATGTTCCAGCATCCATCCTCGCAGTTGTAGTCCTGAAACATATTCCTGAAGCCCTTCCCACAGAATATTTTGGCAGCAACGGTTATGAGCCCTCTCCAAGTTCTGTACACTAGATTAGCAACCTTCCATTCTCCCTATTCTCTACTATGCTGGAATTTGCATTTTCTTCTGGAATGTCTAAGCTCTTTTCGAATTCCATGTATATTCTCTTCTCCAGGACATAAGAAGCTTTCATAGAAGTGGAAGCTGAAATTATTCCAGACAGTCATTGACATTTTACATTGACATTTATTCATTTAGCGGACGCTTTTATCCAAAGCGACTTACAAATGAGACACACTCACACACCAATGGTAGCAGAGCTGCATGCAAGGTGCTAGCTTGCCATCGGGGGCGACTTAGGGTTCAGTGTCTTGCCCAAGGACACTTCGGCATGGGATCACCCGGGCCGGGATTCGAACCGCCAACCCCACGATTAGTGGATTAGTGGACAACGCGCTCTACCGACTGAGCCACAGCCACCCTACAGCCCTACAGCCACAGCCACAGTCATCCTGCATATTTAGGTCTATCAGGTTTTGTTTGGCAGCTTTCCCATGCCATCAGTTGACAAGTCAGAACCTCTCTTTACATGAGTTTGCAGCAGTTTCAATTATTGTAAAATGTCCAGTCATAGACCAGCAGGCACAAAGTTAACCAAATAAATAGAAAAACAATATATGACGTCCTGGACAAACGCTAAAGCATGTGTTTGGAACACACCCTACTATGATGGGGCAGGAATGCATATGTCTTACATAAGAATACACTGTGTACATTATTAAACAGTCCAAATGTCAGGGAGAAAAAGGAAAAAGAAAATCTAATATTTATGAACAATAAACAGCCCCTTGTCCCTGTGTGTGTGTGTGTGTGTGTGTGTGTGTGTGTGTGTGTGTGTGTTTGCATTTGTGTGCGTGTGTGTGAATAATTAATGTGATTTAAGCTTAGATCTGCTCTGTGAGCAGTTCAGCACAAAAGCTCCGTCCCCTGAGACAGGATGAAAGGAACATACAAAAATGGACAAAAAACAGGAGAGAAAGAGTCAGATAAGCAGGAGAGAAGGACCCGTATAGAGGGTGAAAGGAAAAGAGTGAAACTGAGAAACAAATTGTACACACAGAGGGAAAAGACATAGAGAGAGAGAGAGAGAGAGAGAGAGAGAGAGAGAGAGAGAGAGAGAGAGAGAGAGATTTACATGATGACTCAGAAAACTCATCATCGAGAATAAACCTATGGAAACTGTGGGTCTGGCCCCTGAGGGGCACCAGCTCATAGATTCTGGTCTCACAACTGAGGTTGTAGAGACCATGTTAAATGCTAGAGCACCATCCACAAGGAAATTGTATGTGCTCAAGTGGTGGCTTTTTGTCTTGTGGTGTGAGGAACGTCAGCTAGACCCAGTGAACTGCGCAATAGCTGCAGTCCTGGAGTTCTTACAAGAACGTTTCTCAGCAGGGTTGGCTCCTTCTACAATCAAGGTCTACGTGGCCACTGTTTCGGCCAGCCACGCCCCTGTTGATGGAGCCTCATTGGGGCAACATCCTGTAACTTCGAGGTTCATGCGTGGTGTCAGACGGCTGAGGCCCATCTGCAGGCTATGCATACCTTCCTGTGACCTTTCTGTTTTCTTGGAAGGTCTGTCAGGGGTCTATTTGAGCCCTTAGAATCAGCATCTGAGAAGCTTCTCACTCTAAATGTAGCTCTTCTACTGGCCCTGACATCTCTCAAGAAAGTGGGAGATTTACAATTTTTGGGATTGTTGTAGGAGTTGTACAGACCAACCGATGTGATCCAGTCCTGTGACTTAATATGTGAAAGGGAAGGCTCTTAGGAACCAATTCAGCCCTTTCAAATCTAGACCTAATCAGAAACTACTGTCCTTCTTCTGAACAAGGAAGTATTTTGAGTAGAACTCTTTGTTCTGAAACGTTGGGTATAACTTTTCAACCATATAAGAGGGAATAGACATTTACATTGAAATAAATAATATTTAGCAGATGTTCTTACTGAAATGCTTTGTAGTCTTTAGCAAAAACAAATCCTCATGCTAGTTCACTAGGTTAGGGACCATCAGGAACCATCAGCCAATAAAAAAAAACTAAGTTGGGGAGGCTAGTATAGTATGAAAAGACAACACAAGACAAGGATGATTTAAAAAATAGATTAAGATATGGGTAATTAAAGTTCTTGGTGAAGTGGTAGGTCTTTAGACATCGTTTCAAGACAACCAGTGACTCAGATTTCAGAAAACCAGGGGAGTTCATTCCACCACCTGGGTGCCAGGACAGAGAAGTGCCTTGATGCATCTCTTCCTCACCTGGTGAGATGGAATTTTTAGTCGAACCATACTAGAGGTTCGGAGGGCACTGATTGGGCACTGACATTTTTGTTTTTTTGTAGGCATGCATCACTTTAAATCTAATGCAGGCAGCAAAATTTCTCCATCTGGGGATTAATAAAGTATTATCTTATCTCTTACAGGAAGCCAGTGGAGCAAAAATTGCAGTGGGGTGGTGTGGGAGAATTTGGGAAGGTGCAGTTAGAACATTTGCAGGATCAGATGGCATGCAGCAATGAATTGCAAATGACAACAGACTTAAAATGTCTTAGAAACGTCTGGCTCCTCCCGATGTTGTACAATATGACCTACTCAGGTTAGCAATGTATATTTGATTGACTAGAAGTAACCAGATTATAGTTGGTTGCCAGATGGAGTGATCCAAGAGTTGTCCAGGTCACAAAAATCACAAGATATGAGGATGCATCTGATCAGCATAGCAGAGGTATGAGAACCCATGTAAGGATATTACCTCACCAAGAGAGCAGGTATGGAGGGAGAACAGATGAGGTCACTGTACTGATCATTTTGGACCACCATTGTAGAGTCTACATGGAGCATGTGCCTCTAAATCCAAGACTCATGACTGACTGTTAAAAGCAGCTGAAAGGTCAAGGAGGAACAAACATCTTATGTCAGAGTGACAACATGGTTGGTACGTAATATCAACACAGCCATGAATCCCAGGGAACTTGAGCAGAAGTGGAGTTTGTATTCTTATGATTATTGTCATCATTACATGTATCTATTCCATTTGACCATTGGGCACACGGATGCATGGAAAGCTGCGTGTGTGTACGTGTGTGTGTTTGTGTACAAGTAAATGTCGGTGTGAGAGCTGATATGACAAAACCAAGGTAGAGCATGGTTCATCGGCTGTCTATCAGAGCCAGTCAGTACACACACACCACCCACACACACACACACACACACACACACACACACACACACACACACACATACATATACACAAAAACACATACACACATATACAAACACATACATAGATACACACAAAGACACACATACACACACATGCACACACATACACACACTCAGTGGGCATACACTTTTGCGCTCACAATGGGGACATTGCGTTGTATATCTGTATGTTTCTCTTTCTAATTGTCTATTTATCTGTCTAATTTTGTATCTAAAATATTAAAGGGAAATAAACCAGTCAGAGACTCTCTCTCTCTCTCTCTCTCTCTCTCTCTCTCTCTCTCTCTCTCTCTCTCACACACACACACACACACACACACACACACAACTGGTGCCTATAACTTAACTAACTCCACTCAGACTCCCTACACAGTGATGCTGCCCTAACCCTACAGTCACATCAGGGTATCTTCTCATATTAGTAGTTATGTGTGTGTGTGTGTGTGTGTGTGTGTGTGTGTGTGTGTGTGTGTGTGTGTGTGTGCATGTGCATGTCAGTCTAGCTCCTTACCGTCTTCATCTTGATCAAACACCGGCAACTCGTGTGTCTGATTCACACCCATATTCCAGTGCATTCAGCCCACGCGCAGGATTTCCCTTGCTGTGGGAACCAACATCCCACAGTGCAGGACAACATTTACATCACATCTACATCATATTTATCACACAGCACTCATACAGCCATCACACTATCATCATACAGTCATTGTACAGCCATCATACATCCACTATAGATCCATTACAGAGCGAACTGCTGCTTGCACTGGACATTTACACTCTGAGAGAAACCTGCATTCACTCAGAGAGAGAGAGAGAGAGGTTTACATGATGAGTCAGAAAGAGCCAGGGGTGGGGAAAGACTAGAGAGACAGAAAGGAAGGGGGAAGGGAAAGAGTATATATGCCAGGAGCATTTTCTTCACATGCTTCATATATATATATATATATATATATATATATATATAGTCTCTCT
>JAFFST010009186.1:124901-138496 GCA_022414735.1 Noturus placidus
GGGCAACAGTAAGAATCTGGCATTATGGAAAGAATGCAAGCCGGTGGAGATAGTGTGATTCTCTGGGCAATGTTCTGCTGGGAAACCTTGGGTCCAGGCATTCATGTGGATGTTACTTTGACATGAAGCACCTACCTAAACATTGTTGCAGACCAAGTACAGTCCTTCATCCTCTTTCAGCAGGATAATACTCCCTGCCACACTGCAAAAATTGTTCAGGAATGGTTTGAGGAACATGAAAAAGAGTTCAAGGTGTTGACCTGGACTCCAAATTCCTCAGATCTCAATCCGATCGAGCATTTGTGAGATGTGCTGGACTAACAAGTCCGATCCATGGAGGCCCCACCTCGCAAATTAAAGGACTTAAAGGATCTACTGCAAACATCTTGGTGCCAGAGATCACAGCACACCTTCAGAGGTCTTGTGGAGTCCATGGCTCAACAGGTCAGAGCTGTTTTGCTGGCACAAGGGGGACCTACACAATATGAGTCAGATGGATTTAATGTTGTGGCTGATATATATGCACAATAAATGTTCAATAAATGTACATGTATATATGTATTTAACATTAAAGTCATTCTATATGCCAGTGTTTGTGTGTGTGTGTGTGTGTCTGTGTTTAACCCTTGCAGGAAGTCACTGCATGCCTTTACACAGGAGGGAATTGACCTCTGTTTGACACTCTGGGATTTTTTTAATTAGAGGAGTCTGCATGCTGAATTATCTTTATTTTGCAGCGCACACTTTGTCATTAATCTAATTACACTAATTAAGTGAAGTCGGGGGGAAAATATAGGGTTTATATACGCTCAATACAGGAGTGCCGTTATAGCCTCGTGCACTGAATAGAACTAAATGAGCAATAGTAACAAATCTCTCTCTCTCTCTCTCTCTCTCTCTTTCACACACACACACACACACACACACACACACACACACACACACACACACAGCAGCATCCTGATTGAAAGGAATGCATCAGAACTGGAATCCAACTAAGGCAGCATTTACACTACATGGTTCAAGTGACCCGATTCCGATTTTTTCATGTGGCACAGAACGCATATGACCCATGAACGTGTAAGCAGGATAAAAGCACATGGATTCCGATATTCTCAGATCTGTTTCAGGCCTTATTCATATGTGGAAATAAATATGATATGTATCGGAGACATGCATTTGCATCTGCCATGTAAGTGGACAGATCGGATATTCCCCTGACAATGCGAATTGTACGTCATTGAAACAGCAACGGTGGCGAATGACATCATTTCAGGTGGACACCAACCATGAAAACACAACTCTAATGGCACAATGGAGGACGAAGGATCACCCCGTGGAGTCATGCTGGAGTTGCTTACATTTTAAGCCTTTGGGGTGAATAGACAACGCTGGCAAAAATGCAGGGTTGTTACAAAAACAAAGCCATATTTGATGACATTTCAGGAGAGACGGGAAGGCGTGGTTTTAATCACTCATGGCTACACTACAAATGTAAATTCAGGCATACTGATGAGTCACTTATGCCAAACAGATGTGCCAGTGTGCAATAACCAGCTCCTGTAACAAGCCACCATAGTTCAACTCGTACATGCTTTTGCACTGGGATCCTGGCGAAAGGTCATATCCTCATTAGAGAGAGTTGGTGACACCCCCGCACACAAGTTTCTCATCTCATACGAACATTGCTGACCCACTGTTCCTGACCCCGGGTTTCAACAACTTGATCCCACCAATCTTCAGTCTTTTGCCGCATCCACACGCCCCTCTGAACCGATCTAGCAGCGATCATTGCTATGTGCGATCATTGGCGGCTGTGGCTCAGTCGGTAGAGCGAGTTGTCCACTAATCCACTAACCGTGGGGTTGGCGGTTCGAATCCCGGTCCGGGTGATCCCATGCTGAAGTGTCCTTGGGCAAGACACTGAACCCTAAGTTGCCCCCAATGGCAAGCTAGCACCTTGCCTGGCAGCTCTGCTACCATTGGTGTGTGAGTATGCACTCATGTAAGTCGCTTGTAAATGTAAAATGATATTTCTGTAAAGCTGCTTTGAGACAATGTCCATTGTAAAAAGCGCTAAACAAATTGATTAATTATATTCGCCCAGGCTGCAACAAGGGCGCTTTTCTTTTATCTCCGCCTTAAGAGGCTGGTGTTTTGCTTACCTTTAAATATGGTGCGGAAAGCAAAAGCTTGTATTATATTTTCATCTGCGTCCATCGCAAATTATGCCGTATTTACTTCCTTTTCAGTCTAAGCTTATCCTCTAACATCTACCTTGGGTAGTTTCACGAAGTATATATAGTGTAAATGCAGATATCGGATATCCAATGATGCAGCACAATCCCAATCTGTGATGTAGAACCCGGAAGTGTGTACTATGTTCTGCCTCCTAGTGGACATGTTCATGTTACCTGTAAGAGTAAATTCGTTTTAGAGTGAATTTGTTGTTAGATGTGGTCACTTTTTTTTAGACCCCTTTAGCAAACTTAATTAAAAAAAAAACGAGCCTAGATGTACAGTATGTGAGATGTTAGAGACTGTCCTGCACTTGATAAGACTGTCCCGCTCGCACCACAGCTGTTGTTTATAGGAGATGAAAGAGTAGGTTTGATCAACTCACCACCAATTTGTAAAGATTACGTTCCCAACAACCAATCACTTATCACCATTGTTTGTTATAATAAGAGTAATAAAAGCTACTTCTTCCATCTGTGACTGTTTTGTTCGTGTCTATGTTCTGACTACTCACAACCATGAAGACGGCAATGTTCATGATAATAAAATTATTCAAATAAATATATCGGTGGCTCAGTGGATAACATGTTTGTCTCATACCTCCAGGGATGGAGGTTTGAATCCCACTTTCTGCCTGTGTGTTCGTGAGCTTGCATGTTCTCTCCGTGCTTCCGGGGTTTCCTCCCCAGTCCAAAGACATGCATTGTAGGCTGGCATTTCCAAATTGTACTTATATAATTGCCCATGCGATTGTGCCTTGCAATGGATTGGCACCCTGTCCAAGGTGTCTCCTGATGCTCGGAGTTCCCTGGGATAGGTTCCAGGCTCACCCGCAACCCTGTGTAAGATAAATGATATGGAAAATGAAATGGATGGATGTATATAATTAGTGTTAATAATAATAATAATAATTAATAATTATCAATTTGTATAGCGCTTTTTTACAATGGTACATTGTCTCAAAGCAGCTTTACAGAAATATCATTTTTACATTTACAAGCGACTTACTAATGAGATCACATTCACACACCAATGGTAGCAGAGCTGCCATGCAAGGTGCTAGCTTGCCATTGGGGGCAACTTAGGGTTCAGTGTCTTAGTGTGTTAGTGTTAGTGCGGTACCATGATGAAAGACTTCTTCTTTCTATAAGTAATATGTTATAATCTATATATTTTTGTCTATTCCAATAAAACTACTCTATTCAGAATCAGAATCAGAAAAGGGTTTAATTGCCAAGTACAGTTTTTAGCACACACATGGAATTTGTTTTGGTGTCGTTATTCTATACTTCATGTAATACGTTCTGAAATGCAAATGATTATGACGTTTGAAAGAATATGCTAATTATAGCATGCCCTAATCTGCAGACTAATAGCCACTTTTTAGGCAAGCATTGCAAACATTTCCTCTTAATAAAGCTGGCAACACTGTAGACACTTATGCGAGTAAGTGTACCCGGAAGTAGGGTATAAACCATTCCTTCTGACTGAATAACATTGCTGTAAGGAAAACTAATAGTCCAACATGCTGACCACGCCCCTCAACTTACTTTAGAAAAAGCGCTCTCTCTCTCTCTCTCTCTCTCTCTCTCTCACACACACACACACACACACACACACACACGGAGTGAATGTGAGTTAATTAGTACGTTAAGGCTCTCTTGATTTCGGCTCAGTGTGTTACTAGATCAGATTTATGAGGCGCGAGAATCTGCTGATCGGCGCGAGCGCTCTTATCAGTCGCTCACCACATGTGGCGCGCGCCGCTTCACCCCGCCTCGCGCGCTGACGGATGGCTATCCCGCCCCGCCCCTGCGGCCCCGCGCGCCTCATAATTAACCCCTGATCGGACAGCTCTTTATTGTTTAATTTGTGCGGCAGATTTATCACGCCAGGGTTTAAACAGCGCGCTCTCCCGGCCCGAGTGCGACCATGATAGGGCCTCGCGCTCGGTCGTAGATTATCATTATGACCTAATGGTGAAAGTCATTGGGACAAATTCTTATTGTTATATATTGCACTGGCATTTCAGTTAGCGAGCTCACGCACACTAAGCGTGACTGCGTATTAGATGTGTCTCTTCACCAATTAGAGTTGAGCTTGTTGGACTCTGCTGATGCTTATGGGTGTCATGTGTCGGTGTGTGTTCATGGCATTCACTGAAGCGAGGAATGAAACTACACACACACACACACACACACACACACACACACACACACACACACACAGCAACTTCACTATTTAAAAAAAAACTGCAGCTTATGAGCCATAAACTATTATGATCAGTAACTTCTGTAAATTATTTTTGTCTAAACATTTAACGCAAGTTATTGGCATTCTAATTATTATCATAACAACAAAGGAAATAAAAAGTCATATATTAGCAATAAAAAAGTCAGGTAGGCCTATTTTATAGTAGCCTAATTGTTGTCCTTTTTAAAACTCTTTTAACTGATATTTTATAATAATACGGCAACAACTGCAACGATTTAACATAGTATTCCCTCTCAGAAAGGATGTGTTAATATCCTACACAGTTTTCGTGTTATTACTATTTCAACACATGATGTATTAAATTATACCATACATGTGGTTTTATTTTTAAAAAGTAAAAAACTTCACGAGTAACCAACGTGTTGAATGATCGTCCAATCACGTTGCGGACTGAGCTGCCGTCGTCGTCATCCAACTCTGGACTCGCCTCAAAGTGAATGTCCGTTGCTTTGACCTTTTGATTGTGACGTTGGAGTCGGAGTCATGAGGCGAGGAAACCAAACTCAGCGAGTGATAGGTAAAGTTAATTATCATGGCAGCTTAAAAAAGTGAATATCATGTATTGCTTCCTCAGTGTTGGTGTTACAATACTAGTGTCATGTGTTTATGTTGGCTGTGAAATATAGACTGAGGATATTATATAATTCTCTGGGTTTGCTTCTTATCTGAGGCTCCGAGTTAGCGTTAGCTAGCTGGATGCTGTCACCAATCACAGTAGGGATGAGTGATACTAACCTAGACGCTCACCTGAGTTGATAACACTACTTTAGCATACAGCTTGCGGTAATGTTAGACATTCCCATTCCCTTTTTGAAAGTTAACGATAATGTAGCATTACAGCTACAGTATTCACCATGGTGTTACACAGAGAGTTTACTACATTTAGCAAATGTTTAGGACAAGGCAAACTGTAGTAATTAGCATTAGGAAGATATATTAGGTCTATGTTTCTTCATGTATTGGGTGAATGTTAATGCTGGTTAACAGGTGCAGACAGTCAGTGGCTAATGGAACTTAGCAAGCTCAGTAATGTCAAGGCCAAAAGTTCTTCACAAGGTTAACAAAAAGAGAGGATGGGGATACAGTAGGTTGTAATGCTTTCCACGATCACTGTAATGTTGGTTGACTTAATTACGTTGAGCAAAAAAATTGTCGGTGAGGTGCAAAAGGCTGGAAAATAAATATTTGCAATTTAGCTAGATTTTCCAGGTGAGTCTACAGCGCCATTTTGTTCTTTAAGAGAGTGAACAATTCTGTAACGCAATTTCTCAAGCCCAAAGGTATTTGTCCATATATTGCTCTTTTACAGCTTTTCAAAAGGACAGGAGTCAGACTCCTGTCTTCCCAGATGGAGTGATATTTGTAAGAAGATGCATCAACTCTAATTCTTACATCCGTCAAATGTTTAAATGTTTGTAATAAATGTTACCTGAATTTCGTGCTTTTGTTTGTTTATTTTGTGAGCATTTTAGTAGAATTTTAGCACACAAACAAAGATTATTTTAGGATAATTGTAGGGAAAAAAGTATAAACAACACATCTCTGTGTTACTTTTGTGTTATTTTTTAACATATCTTTGTGTGGAAATGTACTAACACACAGATTGTTTGAAAACAACACAAAATGTGTTGTCCTTAACTAGACAAGCATGTCTTTTCTTCACATGATTTTCACATGATATGTTATTTTTAACACATCTGTTTTAAGAGTGTATCCATAAGCTAAACATAAATACAGACTAATGCAGGCACGAAACTATTGTCCAACACATACAGTACAGATGTGGACTACAGACTGTACATTGTATGTACTATATTATATAGACCCCTAAAAATACTAACAAAATCCACTGTGTTCCAGGACGATATGCTTGGACTTCATTAGATACATTGCAAATCATGCCTAAGAAAATAAAAAAATAACTCACACATAGTGAAATAAAATAAACCATGCTGATGGTATTGTTTCTGACCAATTTTTAAGGAGTAAGAGAACATATTGGCTAGAAATTTCAACTGAATTTAAATAATTCACCTTAGAGAATGTATTGCAATACATATAGGCTACTACATATGCAGTATTTCCTGGCCGTATGTTGACAGAGAGAAAACAGCTGTTTAAATTTGTTAAATATGTGGGTGATAATTCAGCCAATGAACCCTGATGGACAATTATTAGCTTGATGAAGCATAGAGGTATCTTCACGTCATTTGCATTTAGTGCAAGTGTATGGCTGCCTTACTGTCCCTATTTGGCTCAATAGGATTGGCAGTAAAGTTTATGATAGTCATTATCATCAATAAGCTAATAATATGGTATTAGATATAAGGTTGTAAAGTACATCAGCTTAGAGGTAGCTAGCAAACTAAACTGGAAATTAACATATAGTCACTGTTCATGGCTAATTTAATAACCTTGCTAATATTAGCAAGCTATCCAACAAGCAAAAAAAAAAAAAAAAAAAAAACAAACAAAAAAAAAAACATTGTTACTAACAGCAAAAATTATTAAAAAACTAATGCTAATATCAGAGAGAAAAAGCAATCTGCATCCTCGTAGTCTTGTGCAAGTAAATGTTCAGGCAGGTAGAACTTCGCCAGTCCAAATCAAGCATCCAAGAAGGAGGATAGTTGTGACTGAGAGAGAGAGAGAGAGAGAGAGAGAGAGAGAGAGAAATTTGTGGGTGCAATATAAATAACAGAATGCGGATAATATGTTGTTGACAGGTCCCTGGTGTGTACTCTTTAGGTTGTTAGTCAAATAAAATACTTTAAACACCAGAGAAAAAATGTGGTCCCAAGAAATATCCACAATTTCAGCTAGTGATTAGTTTCAACAATATGGACTAATTTAGGCATTAACTGAGCAAATGACATTTGCTTACATTTAGTTATTCTTTTATAGGTTTACAGCAAATTTCAGCAAAGAACCAAGGGTGTTTTTTTTTAATGGTGAAACACCTTTGCACATGTGATCATATTTTTTCCATTAAATTTCTTTTTTTTTGCTGTTAAATTGCTTTCTGATAATGGATGCATTTTGGTGTGCAAGGTTTTTATGTAAACACATGTACGTATTTTAGATGCTTTGCCTCACAGTGAAACATGATGTGTGATATCATAACGTTGTTGTTCTGAGTGCTATTCTGTATCACACACACACATACAAACACACACACACACACACACATACACACACATACACATACATGCACACAGAAAATGCTGTGTGTGTAGAATTTCTGTTCTTTGAAACTCTTTAGTGTACCCCACAGCATGATGTGTGATGTCATGATGTCATGGCTTCGAGCTCTGCTCTGCTTGATTACTGCTACACTGCTTTCAGCTCTCCCACTGATCCCCCCTACTGCTTCACCCACAGTCATAGTGACCTCTGACCTCTGTCACACTCAGTTTGTTGATGTGTGTGTTCACTCAGATATGTGCGCATTCTCTCTGAGATCGGTTTTCCTTGGCAATTCATTACGTTTTCACCAGTCTGAAGGTAAATGTGCTGTGTCTGAACATATGGGGTAAAATAATTTAATCTTTCAGCCTTTATACACAGCTCCAACACTTTGGTGGATGCCCTGGCAGCTGAAATAATTGATTCTGGATCTGAGACTGTGCAGCATGAAAGCTCATGTCTGTCAGCTATAAGCTCTCCTTATAGCTCACCGGGATTCCTTGGATGGAGGATGCTATTGTTGGCCTACACCAGCATTTGGGAGGTTTATCCAGGCTGATAATGTTTCATGAGTTGAGCCGTCATGATCAGCTCCGGCCTCGAGTCTAAACGAGTCTGGATTGGATGACAGGCTCTAAACTAGCTGAATGGGATTGGATAGTGATGTTCAATCTACAGCAACAACTGTGGTCTTTCACATAACGCAAGTCATGATGAAATTCACTATGGAACAGTGTAATGATTTTATTTAAATTTTATTTAGCTTAAAAGGACAGCAAAAATACCCCCCACCCAACACAGCAGCAACTAGTGAATGTATTTGCTGACTAGTCTATGCAACCCATACCTCCTACACATTCTAATAATAAAATATGCTGAGGCATAGAGAAATGAGGTTAATTTGGTTCTACCTTTTTAGTAAAGCACTTATTTACATTTACTTATTTAGCAGACACTTTTATTCAAAGCGACTTACAAATGAGAGCACACTCACACACCAATGGTAGCAGAGCTGCCATGCAAGGTGCTAGCTTGCCATCAGGGGCAACTTACGGTTCAATATCTTGCCCAAGGACACTTCGGCATGGGATCACCCGGGCCGGGATTCGAACCACCAACCCCATGATTAGTGGACAACCCGCTCTACCGACTGAGCCACAGCCGCCCATTTAAGAAATTATTGTGCCATGTTCAGCATATAGCCAGTGGAGCAGATTATTAGCCAAGCAATGTTTCAATGTTTGATGTTTCAATTCCTATCTGGGATTATAGGTCCACATCAGCTCCATAAGGAGTTCCACAAGGTTCAATGCTTAGTTCTCTTTCTGGACACAAGAGGCTGCTGGAGTAAGTTTGAAGTTTGACAGGGCCAGTGGAGTGGTGGTATAGAGAAGGGAGGGTGATGTCTGCACCTCAGAAGACATTACCACGTCTTCTATGCAAGCAGAGTCAATATAGGACTAGAGGAAGTACTGCTGGTTGGGACTGGTGACCAAGTGGTAGAGAGGGTAAACTTGTAAATCCTGTAGAGGCTAGTTGTGGAAGGACTCATGCCAAGGATGCTGGATGAAAAGATGCAAGATGAGGCTGACGGGGGGAGGGGTTGGGATTAATGAGGAGATGTTGATGGGATGAATAGAGTAGGGGTTAGGATTGAATGGGAGAGGTTGGGATGAAAGGAAAGAAGTTTGGATGCAAAGTGAAGGAATTGTGATGAGTGATGGAGGGGTTGGTTTGTGTGAATGGGGGGTTTTAGAGGATAAGAATGGAGACTGAGATGAGAGGAAAAAGTAAATCTTCTGAAATAAGAGTTGAAGAGTAAGACACTAGAGGAGCACAGGTCTTCAGGTGAGAGGAGAGATCTTGCCCAAGACAGAGGAGTTTCTTGGGATCTTATTCATGAAACCTGGAAAAAGACAGCATACATATGTTGGGGTTATTCTCTGCGATAGGATGAGAAGCTTGATAATTCACACTGGAGCTGCTGCTTCTCAGAATTGAGAGAAACCAGTTGAGTTGGTTTGGGTACCTTACAAGTATGTCCCCTGATCAGCTCATAGTAGAGGTGTACGTAGCAAGTTTGTCCCACTGGATGAAAACCCTGTGACAGACCCAGGACCTGCTGGAGAGACTTTCTCTCACAGTTGGCTTGGGAACGTCTGGAAATCCTTCTCAGCCTGTAGACTCTATGACCACCAAAAGGAAAGTGGAAGGAAAATGAACGAATGAATATTTAATGCATACTGGTTGCCTTGACTTTTATTATAATGTTGAAGGACTTGTGGCCATGCAAGTTGTGCTTGATCATTAATTGATGCCAGTAATATGTAGTCTACACCTGTGTTTGGAAGTCAGTAACTTCCATAAAGCCCCCAGAAGCATTGCTTTTCTGAGATGTCTTTCTAAATGTTGTTTATATATTTTGCTCAGCATTTTAAACTGGTTTTGGCAGAAGACCATAGAAAAGGATGCAATGTAATACTAAGGGTACAATGGAATACTATTGGGACAGGACATATGTTACCTTTTTTTTTGGTAAAGCAATGCTGTATTCCTCCCAACCAAAGAAGAGCAAGCATTCTGCATCTTATATCCTATTAATGTAACCTTCTGATTTTGTCCCTGATGATGATTGTCCTGATGGATGCAATGGCTGCATCTTGTTCAATGCTACAGTGCAGATAATTAATTCTGTGTCTTAGACAGTTGGAAACGTTATGCAAGCTTGTCATATAATCACAATGGAAATCCAGATTTGATCATTTATCAATAGTCCATGTTCAGGACCACTCTTGTAACCCCCTCCTAAAAATAGTCTAGACAAGTCACTAGTCAAGTGCATGTATGATTGTGAGGACATACTTGAGTCTGCTACACCTGACATAAAGCACACAGACACACACACAAATGCATCACTCTCTTCAAGTTTCTGCGTCATTACCAGTGTTAGGGAGAAAGAAGGGGAACAAAAAGCATGGCACACACATAGAGAAGAACAGAAAGACCATGAAACAAGGAATAAGAGCAGGGTGAAAGGTAAATGTGAATAATCAGGTGAAAAGACAGGTGACAAAAGAAGGAAGAGCGAGACAGAAAGAGAGACAGAGTGAGACAGACAGTTTTGTATGTAGAATAAGTTGCTGTATTGTTCTATTGTGTATTAAACTGATTGATGAAAAAGTAATGATGATGATATTTCAATGAAAAGAGTCATTTTCATTGCTGCAGCAGGGAAGAAAAGTGCTGGGTTCCCTACAGATTGGGTCAAATTAACACTACTGTTATGTTAGCAATGAGTTAAATACCTGGTTAGAACTTGGTTGGTGATTCACTTAGCACTAGTGCTATGTTATCATGTGGTTTAATTTCAGTGTAGCTGTTGAATTAGCACTTGCACTATGCTAGCTCAGAGTTTAATTTCAGTTTAGGTGCCAAAAGAGATCAAAATTATAGCTAGATTTACTAATCATGATCAATCTAAATGGGCTAAATTCCTTCTTTAAACTCCCATGAGAGCATAGCTGTGTTGAGTTGTATAGCCTCAAAACCATGAACCATTAATCAAGTCAACAAAATAGATAATGATAATTATGAGAGAAAGGGTGCAATTCTTCTCAAGTAGCAGATATGTAGAATGCATAATTATTTTAGTTGCTCATAAAGAAATGGAGAAAAAGTCAACATTCTCGGTTGAATCAACCTGTTCCTAGCTGTGTGTGTGTGTGTGTGTGTGTGCGTGCGTGTGTGTGCGTGTGTGTGGGTGGGTGTGATTTTTATTATTCTGCAATAGGATTACTGAGCTTTATGATAGAAACCACACACAACTGTGTGGGAGTGTGTGTGTGATATACAGAGACAGATTTATAGTTTGCCTTGATTGGTGGACTCATACGAGGCCATATGAAGTGCTGAGATAAGCTGGAGTGTGTGTGTGTGTGTGTGTGTGTGGTGATTTTGTTTCTGCAGAATTTCATACAGCTGAAAATTACTGTGAATAACCACACACACACACACACACACACACACACACACACACACACACACACACACACACACACCATAATAAGATTGTGAACTGATGACAGTTGGGCATCTGTGATAATATTTGTGTAGCCTATACTGTAATTAGAGTGTGATTTGGGACAGGTCCATAATGGACTGATGATGTAATTGTGTTTATGTGTCCTATAAAGTGAATAGGGTGTGTGCTGTTGGTTAACCAGTGGAAGGAACATTTAGAGAAAAACGTTTAGGACAGTGTCGGAGTCTCAGATGTTCAATAAGTGTGATTCTCAGTTCTAGAATATTCCAGTAAGTGTGAATTTTAGCTCTAGAGTGCTATAATAAGTGTGAGTCTTGGTTCCAGGATGCACCAATAAGTGTGAGTCTCAGCTGTTCCAGAATATTCAAATGCGCTTATCTCAATTGTTTTAGAATGTTGCATTAAATGTCAGACTCAGTTTTAAAATATTCCAATAAGTGTGAGTCTCAGATGTTCGGGAATGACCTAATAAGTGTGAGTCTTTCTTCTAAATCCAATAATTCTGAGGGTCAGGTATTCTAGAATGATCCGCTTAAGTATGAGTCTCTGTTCTAGAATGCTCAAATAAGTGTGAGGAGCAGCTGTTCTAGAATGTTGCCATAAGTTTGATTCTCAGTTCTAGAATACTCCAGTAAGAGTGAATGTCAGCTGTTCTAGAGTGCTATAATATAAGTGTAAATCTTGGTTCCAAGATGCACCAATAAGCGCAAATCTTAACTGTTCGAGAATGTTTCGATAAGAGTTAGTCTGAACTGTTCTAGAATGTTTTGATAAGTGTATCAACTGTTCTAGAATGTTTTGAAAAATGTGTCTCAACTGTTCTAGAATGTTTCGATAAGTGTCTCAACTGTTCTAGAATGTTTCGATAAGTGTATCAACTGTTCTAGAATGTTTCGATAAGTGTCTCAACTGTTATAGAATGTTTCGATAAGTGTGTCTCAACTGTTCTAGAATGTTTTGATAAGGGTATCAACTGTTCTAGAATATTTAGAAAAAGTGTGTCTCAACTGTTCTAGAATGTTTCGATAAGTGTCTCAACTGTTCTAGAATGTTTTGATAAGTGTGTCTCAACTGTTCTAGAATGTTTCGATAAGTGTGTCTCAACTGTTCTAGAATGTTTTGATAAGTGTATCAACTGTTCTAGAATGTTTTGAAAAATGTGTCTCAACTGTTCTAGAATGTTTCGATAAGTGTGTCTCAACTGTTCTAGAATGTTTCGATAAGTGTGTCTGAACTGTTCTAGAATGTTTCGATAAGTGTATCAACTGTTCTAGAATCTTTCAATAAGTGTGTCTCAACTGTTCTAGAATGTTTCGATAAGTGTGTCACAACTGTTCTAGAATGTTTTGATAAGTGTATCAACTGTTCTAGAATATTTAGAAAAAGTGTGTCTCAACTGTTCTAGAATGTTTTGATAAGTGTCTCAACTGTTCTAGAATGTTTCGATAAGTGTATCAACTGTTCTAGAATGTTTCGATAAGTGTCTCAACTGTTCTAGAATGTTTCGATAAGTGTCTCAACTGTTCTAGAATGTTTCGATAAGTGTGTCTCAACTGTTCTAGAATGTTTCGATAAGTGTGTCTCATCTGTTCTAGAATGTTTTGATAAGTGTGTCTGAACTGTTCTAGAATGTTTTGATAAGTGTATCAACTGTTCTAGAATGTTTTGATAAGTGTGTCTCAACTGTTCTAGAATGTTTCGATAAGTGTGTCTCAACTGTTCTAGAATGTTTCGATAAGTGTCTCAACTGTTCTAGAATGTTTCGATAAGTGTCTCAACTGTTCTAGAATGTTTCGATAAGTGTATCCACTGTTCTAGAATGTTTCGATAAGTGTGTCTCAACTGTTCTAGAATG
>JAFFST010009200.1:3838-15611 GCA_022414735.1 Noturus placidus
CCAAGGACACTTCGGCATGGGATCACCCGGGCCAGGATTCGAACCGCCAACCCCACGATCAGTGGATTAGAGGACAACCCGCTCTACCAACTGAGCCACAACCGCCCAATATATATATATATATATATATATATATATATATATATGTGTATATACACACACACGGCCTGTGTATGTATAGACAGAGCTACAGCAAACAGATTATGGTGCGTGTATTTATTTATGACAATGTTAATATTATGACTGTTATTCTCATAACAACATATACAGTAACAAGTAAAAACACTTACCTTGGAGTCCGTGTTACATTTCACACATTATGTGATCCGCGGTGTCCCTTAAAAGTTGAAAACGCACAGTGGATAGGTAACAATTAAATGAATGCGACTATTTAATGTGATTTGTCATTTGGATTTTACCATGTTACTTCAACTGTATTGTTAAAAAGACAGTTGGCACAAACCAGCACAAACGATTGAGAGTATTTCGGATTAATTTGGAGCATGTGGTGGGGTTGAGTGACCACAGAATGACCTATGAATATTATTTTAATATCTCCAGAACTGAAGCAGCACAAGCCAAGCATTTATTAGCACAAACCAGCACAAACGATTGAGACTATTTTGCTGAAGTTTTGTGTTGGTGGTGGGGGGCAACTTCACACAGGTGGTTTTGTTATATTTTTATAATTTTTGCCGGGAAAAAAATATCTTGTTAATTTATGTGATTAATGTTTAATACGTTAAAAACGTATTAAAACATGTTAAAGCAAATAAAGCATGTCATTTTCCCCACTTCCTGTGGCGCTGGCAGATTATAGCCTTAAAATGCAATTTGTTTTATATTTTAATTGAGTCGTAAATTATTATGTTCTCGAATATTCGCTGACAGTTTAAGTGTAAGTGAACATAACTCAAAAACGTGTGATTTCTTGTTTAAAACTAAACGCGCGCGTAGCTGAAGCTCGTGTGGAATTTCTGTGAAGCGTATGTTACACTCGTCTCTAAATGAAGACAGTACAGAGAAAATATCAGACAACTCACCAAAAAACAGCCAGGTATATGAACTGTTCTTGTTCACTTCTCATGTTGTGTGAACGTTTCACTCACATTTGCGACTAAAAATAGATGTGTGCAAACTTTTAAATGGTTTTAAGAGGACATGAGCGAATAAAAGGTATTACAAAAGCAGCCCCTATTTTTTTCGACAGAAAGGTTGCTGACAATAATGACTAACACTGCACTGAACCAGTGCTGTTTACTGAAGAAGGAAAAAACCAGGTGATCCACACGTCAGGGCAAGGGGCGCTCTAGAGACCACTACCAACAAAATGCAATTAGAATGCATTATAAATGGGCTTTAATGGAAATGTTACCACGAATTCTATTAGTATTGCATATATTATGCAGTAAAAATAATAATGGTAACACATTACAATAAGGTTCAATTTGGAGATGGAATCTTTGGAGTTGGAATCTAAACTGCAGCTGGCTCTGGAGCTGGAACCTCAACTGCATTGGGCTCTGGAGCTGGAACCTTAACTGCAGCTGGTTCTGGAGCTGAAATCTCAACTGCTGCTGGGTCTGGAGCTGGAACCTCAACTGCAGCTGTCTCTGTAGCTGGAACCTCAACTGCAGCTGACTCTCGAGCTGGAGTCTCAACTGCATTGGGCTCTAGAGCTGGAACCTCAACTGCATTGGGCTCTAGAGCTGGAACCTCAATTGCAGGTGACTCTGAAGCTGGAGTCTCAACTGCATTGGGCTCTAGAGCTCGAACCTCAACTGCAGCTGCCTCCGGAGCTGGAACCTCAACTACATTGGGCTCAGGAGCTGGAATCTCAACAGCATTGAGCTCTGGAGCTGGAATCTCAACTGCAGCTGGGTCTGGAGCTGGTGTCTCAACTTCATTGGGCTCTAGAGCTGGAACCTCAACTGCAGCTGGCTCTGGAACTGGATTCTCAACTGCATTGGGCTTTAGAGCTGGAGTCTCAACTTCATTGGGCTCTAGAACTGGAATCTCAACTGCAACTGGCTCTGGAGCTGGAATCTCAACTGCTGCTGGGTCTGGAGCTGGAACCTCAACTGCAGCTGTCTCTGGAGCTGGAACCTCAACTGCTGCTGACTCTCGAGCTGGAGTCTCATCTGCATTGGTCTCTAGAGCTGGAGTCTCAACTGCATTGGGCTCTAGAGCTGGAATCTCAACTGCAGGTGACTCTGAAGCTGGAGTCTCAACTGCATTGGGCTCTAGAGCTGGAACCTCAACTGCAGCTGCCTCCGGAGCTGGAACCTCAACTGCAGCAGCCTCTGGAGCTGGAACCTCAACTGTAGCTGGGTCTGGAGCTGGAGTCTCAACTGCATTGGGCTCTAGAGCTGGAACCTCAACTGCAGCTGCCCCTGGAGCTGGATTCTCAACTGCATTGGGCTCTAGAACTGGAACCTTAACTTCAGCTGGCTCTGGAGCTGGAACCTCAACTGCAGCTGGCTCTGGAGCTTGAACCTTAACTGCATCTGGCTCTGGAGATGGAACCTCAACTGCAGGTGGGTCTGGAGCTGGAACTTCAACTGCAGCTGGGTCTGGATCTGGAATCTCAACTGCAGCTGGGTCTGGAGCTGGACCCTCAACTACAGCTGTCTCTGGAGCTGGAGCCTTAACTGCAGCTGGCTCTGGAGCTGGAACCTCAACTGCAGCTGGCTCTGGAGTAAGAATCTCAACTGCAGCTGGCTCTGGAGCTGGAATCTCAACTTCATTAGGCTCTAGAGCTGGAGTCTCAAATTCATGGGGCTCTAGAGCTGGAACCTCAACTGCAGCTGCCTCTAGAGCTGGAATCTCAACTGCATTGGGCTCTAGAGCTGGAGTCTCAACTTCATTGGGCTGTAGAGCTGGAACCTCAACTGTAGCTGGCTCTGGAGGTAGATCATCATCTGCAGCTGACTCTCGAGCTGGAATCTCAACTTCATTGGACTCTAGAGCTGGAACCTCACCTGCAGCTGGCTCTGGAGGTGGAACCTCAACTGCAGCTGGCTCTGGAGCTGGAACCTCAATTGCAGCTGGCTCTGGTGCTGGAATCTCAACTTCATTGGGATCTAGAACTGGAACCTCAACTGCAGCTGACTTTGGAGGTGGAACTTTAATTGCAGCTGACTCTAGAGGTGGAGTCTCAACTGCATTGGGCTCTAGAGCTGGAATCTCAACTTCATTGGAGTCTAGAGCTGGAATCTCAACTGTAGCTTGGTCTGGAACTGGAACATCAACTGCAGCTGGGTCTGGAGCTGGAACCTCAACTGCTGCTAACTCCCGAGGTGGAGTCTCAACTGCACCTGGCACCGGAACTGGAACCTCAACTGCAGCTGGCGCCAGAGGTGGAACCTCAACTGCAGCTGGGTCTGTAGCTGGATCCTCAACTGCAGCTGGGTCTGGAGCTGGAACCTCAACTGTAGTTGGGTCTGGAGCTTGAACCTCAACTGCTGCTGACTCTCGAGCTGGAGTCTCAACTGCATTGGGCTCTAGAGCTGGAACCTCAACTGCAGGTGACTCTGGAGCTGGATTCTCAACTGCATTGGGCTCTAGAGCTGGAATCTCAACTGCATTGGGCTCTAGAGCTGGAATCTCAACTTCATTGAGCTCTAGAGCTGGATTCTCAACTGCAGCTGCCTCTGGAGCTGGAACCTCAACTGCTGCTGGCTCTGGAGCTGGAATCTCAACTGCAGCTGGCTCTGGAGTTGGAATCTCAACTGCAGCGGGCTCTAGAGCTGGAATCCGAAGTGCAGCTGGCTCTGGAGCTGGAAACCAAACTGCAGCTGGCACTGGAGATGGAGTCTCAACTGTAGCTGGGTCTGGAGCTGGAACCTCAACTGCAGCTGACTCTCGAGCTGGAGTCTCAACTGCATTGGGGTCTAGAGCTGGAACCTCAATTGCAGGTGACTCTGGAGTTGGATTCTCAACTGCATTGGGCTCTAGAGCTGGAATCTCAACTTCATTGGGCTCTAGAGCTGGATTCTCAACTGCAGCTGCCTCTGGAGCTGGAACCTCAACTGCAGCTACCTCTGGAGATGGAGTCTCAACTGCAGCTGGATCTGGAGCTGGAACCTCAACTGCTGCTGGCTTTGGAGCTGGAATCTCAACTGCAGCTGGCGCTGGAGTTGGAATCTCAACTGCAGCGGGCTCTAGAGCTGAAATCCGAACTGCAGCTGGCTCTGGAGCTGGAAACCAAACTACAGCTGGCTCTGGAGCTGGAGTCTCAACTGCAGTGGGATCTGGAGATGGAACTTCAACTGCAGCTGGGTCTGGAGCTAGAATCTGAATTGCAGCTTGAGGTGGACTTGGAATAGAATCTGCAGCTGTAGGTGTTGTTGTGTCGGTACACACTTCATCCATACATGGAAACTGATTGGTTGTGGGTGTGATGGTGCCATAAGTCTGCTGATGTGCTGTTGCAAGATGCATCACATCAGGCATATAGTGGACTACATCAGACATATGGTGGACATCTACATAAAGATCCAAAACAAAAATACATATAGTTACAGTCTGGAGAGACTTGAACACACAGTGTAACAAATGTAACACCAGGCTTGGAAGGGTTTCATTAAAAATGTATTCCGTTACAGTTACAAATTACTTCACAAAAAATGTAATCTGAAAGTAATACACAATGAAAATAATCACAATATGAAAGTAATGTAATCTGAGTGTCACAATTCCCCCTTGAAGCGGGAGTGCAGTGCGCAGGCGCGCATGCACTCTGCTCTTTTCCGAGCGGATTTCATTGTTGACACTTCAACACGTGGACTTTGTTTACGTTTCTGTTTTGTCTCCTCCCATGCTCTGTCATCTGTTTAACCTGTCATGTGTCGTAATCATTCTCAGCTGTTCTCGATTGCTGCGCTGATTATACATGCACCTATATCGCGCACCGAGTAGCACTTGGCGTGGAATATTGAATTAATCAATCATTGTGTTTACGTAAGTGTTTGGATGTTACGTTATTATATACATGTCCCATTGGTGTGTCTGTTTCCCTTTTTCTCCTCCCGCCTTCTCTAGACCCCGCCTACTGCATGCATCTTGTTCCCGCCTGCTCCAGCCTTGTATGACGGGATTGGTTGCCAGCACGCTTCCGGAAGCATGCTTAAGCCTAATCAGTCTTCATCCCAGGGCAGATCATTGACTTTGAGTTGTGTGTTAGAGAGAGAAGTGCATCTTGCCTATTTTGATTAATTCGACTGCGTATGACTATTTCACTTGTTCTGACTAATTCGATTGTGTATGACCATTTCGCCTGTTTTGACTCTGTTTATGCTCTGTCCCATTACGGCTCACGTATATGTATATTTGTATATAGTATTTTGTTATTTAAGTTCACTAATAGTCACCTTTGTAAATAGTGCACGTTTAGGAGTGGTTAGTAGGAAGTCCGTGCCAGTTGAGTTCATTCATCTTTTCTCCTGTTTTGGGTTTAGCCAGGGAGTGAGGGGAGATTGTGTATTTTTGTTTTCTTGTAGTTTAGTCAGGTGAAGTTTGGTAAAGTTAGAGGGACCTTTGTTTATTATTTTGGCCTGGCCGCCTTCTGACGATAAAGACCACTGTGTGTATAAAATAAACAACCCAAACACAATCTTGGTCTCGCCAGCTTTTTTTTGTATGTTGCGGCTCGACCTAGACCGGGTTCGTAACAGAATTGGGGGCTCATCCTTTGCTTCTCTGGTGTTGCTGTTTTGTGCTTTCCCTCGTTTAGTCCAATTTCTCTTTGTGTGCTTGTCTGGCGGTTTTGTCTTTGTGGTGGGGAGTGTGTACGGATATGGCAACTAGATTTGACCTGGATCAGTTCACCATTTATCCCACGTTTGAGCGGTGCCTTAAGGATGATCTGTTGCTGCTGGCGGACTTTTACAGCATATCGATTAGACGGAGCGCCACTAAGTGTGACATTAAGACGCTGCTGTACGGCGCATCATGCTTGAACCTACCGAGGCGGGTATTGCGTCACCGGTCAGTGATTCTGAGGATTTGGCTTTGGTGGAGGCTGGGGTCAAGCCCGAGGAACGGACGTGCATATATCCCGCGGTAGTAGGCTCTCCCTTAGAGGAACCTGCGCTGCAGCTAAAGCGACTTGACCTTGGGTTAAGTCGTCAGCAGTACCAGTCTCAGCTACTGCAGTTCCAAGCACTGGAGCTGGAAACCAGGAAGGAGATAAAGCTAAAGGAGCTGGAGTTAGAGTTGGCGTTTTGAAGCAGGCCAGCTTCCGGTGCACCTGCATCTCCTGCACCTGCGTTTCCTGTACCTGTTCATCAGTCATCGCCTGTGCTAGAGCGTGACACTTCAGCTATAAGTCCTGCTGGTTTTGATGTTAGTAAGCATATTGCATTAGTTCCTATGTTTAGGGAAAGTGAGGTGGATAACTATTTTGCTGTGTTTGAGCGCATTGCTACCACTTTGCAGTGGCCTAGAAATATCTGGTCTTTATTGCTACAGTGCAAGTTGGTGGGAAAAGCTCAAGAGGTATGTTCTGCTCTAATGTTGGAGCAAAGTTTGGGTTATGAGATGATTAAATCAGCTGTGTTACGTGCATATGAACTTGTCCCCGAAGCTTATAGGCAGAAGTTTCGAAAGCATGCCAAAACCGCCAGCCAATCATATGTTGAGTTCGCGCGTGAGAAGTCTGCGTTATTTGAGAAGTGGTGTGTCGCAAATAAGGTCGTTACTTTAGATCAGTTAAAAGAATTGATCCTGCTAGAGGAATTTAAGACTTGTATTTCAGATAAAATTGTGGTTTATTTGAATGAGCAAAAGGTCTCTTTGCACACTGATGCTGCCATTTTGGCTGATGAGTTTGTTCTCACGCACAAAACTGTGTTTTTCCCCTCCACGTCGTGATCTTTCTGATCGCAGCTACAGCTCGAAAGCTCCTGTGAGCGCACCTAAAAGTCTTGTGAGTGTTTTTAATGTCGTGAATCTGGTCACTTCATTGCTGCTTGTCCTGTTTTAATGCGCAAAAATCGACAAAAAGCACAAATCAGTCCTAAGAGTGTGGAGTTAGTGCATGTAGAATGACAACACTGTGATAGTCTGCATTCACTTTCTACAGTTGATTCTACATTTGAATCTTTTATTCTGGATGGTGTAGTTTCACTCTCTGATACCGATTCAGACCGGAAACCACTGCATATTCTGAGAGATACCGGAGCGGCTCAGTCCTTTATGTTGAAAGGTATCCTTCCTCTGTCTGAACACTCTAGCTGTGGTGCAGATGTTCTAGTTCAGGGTATTGAACTTGGTGTAGTGAAGGCACCATTGCATATGATTTATCTTCGCTCTGACGTTGTGTCTGGTTTTGTTAAGGTTGCAGTTCGAATTCAATTGCCAGTGAAGGGAGTTTCGTTTATTTTGGGTAATGATTTAGCAGGTGGAAAGGTTTTCCATTGGCCTGTTGTAACAGACGGTCCTGTGTTGAGGGAGAACGACGAACTTTTACGTGAGTTTCCCTCTGTCTTCAGTTCCTGTGTCGTGACGCGCGCCCAAGCTCGCAAAATGAAAGGCGCTGTTGATCTTTCAGACTCTTTTATGTGTAGTGGTGATCCTTGTTTGAAAACCAAGAATTGTGTCTTAGTCCCAGAGTTCTTTCTGAATCAAAAACTGCAGTATTGGAAGAAGAGTGTTATAAATGGGGTGTTGGTCGAGAACAGCTTGTGGCTGCCCAGAAAAGAGTTCTCTCCCACTGTATTGCTGCTGCTGTAGATAAGGCACAGTTACCTCATTGTCCAACAGCGTATTTCTTTGATGGGGATGTATTAATGCGTAAGTGGACACCCCCGAACTCTGAGCATGATTGGAGGTCAGTTTTTCAAGTTGTGCTTCCAAAACCATATCATACCCAGGTGTTGAGTATTGCCCATGACCATGATCTCGCTGGTCATCTTGGTGTAAGGAAGACATATGATCGAGTGTTAAAACATTTTTTTTTGGCCTGCGATGAGGTCAGAGGTTGCCAGGTATTGCCGCTCCTGTCATGTGTCAGGTTGCAGGGAAACCAAATCAGGTTGTTCCCCCTGCTCCACTTCAGCCTATACCTGTTATGGGAGAACCTTTTGAAATAATTTTAATGGATTGTGTAGGTCCTCTTCCTCGAACCAAGTCTGGAAATTCATACTTATTAACTTTGATGTGTGCTGCTACTAGGTTCCCCGAAGCTATACCCCTGCGTAGCATTAAGTCACGTGCTGCCATCAGAGGTCTTGTTAAATTTTGTACCACTTTTGGTTTGCCAAAATGCATCCAGTCAGACCAAGGTTCAAATTTTATGTCTGCTCTGTTCCGGAAAGTCATGATACAACTCAACGTGTGTCATCAGGTCTCAAGTGCTTATCACCCAGAGTCCCATGGTGCATTAGAATGCTTCCATCAGACCTTGAAGTCTATGTAGGACCTACTGTTTAGGTCAGGGAAAAGATTGGGATGAAGGGATTCCCTTGTTATTATTTGCTATCCGTAATGTTGTACAAGAGTCACTTCGTTTCAGTCCTGCTGAGCTAGTCTTTGGACACTCTGTTTGAGGACCTTTTAAAGGTCTTGCAGGAAGAGTTCCTGTCTCCCAGTCAGGTGAAACCTCCTAGGAATGTCTTGGATTATGTTGGTTCCTTTCGTGAGCACCTACATACTGCTTTTGAGTTAGCCAAAAGTTCTCTGGCATCCTCTCAGGCTTGCATGAAGGCTCGTTTTGACAAAAATGCTGTCGTGCGTACATTCCAAGTGGGTGACAAGGTTTTAGATTTACTGCCATTGCCTGGTTCTGCTCTCCAGGCTAGGTTCTCAGGTCCTTATGCTATTGAGTCTAAGTTGAGGGATACAGATTATGTCGTGAAAACCCCCGACCGGAAACGAAAGTCTCGTGTGCCATGTGAATATGCTTAAGCCTTGTATCTCTCGTGCTATCATGGATGTTGGCTCTCCCGTTACTGTTGTCGTGTACATAGCTGCTGCTTCTAGGAATGTGCCACCATCTGAGTATTCTCCTGAGGTTGATGGTCTCAGTTTAGGTAGGGCTTGTTTTCCCTGTGCTCAGTTGCCAAATTCTGAATGGCTGGCAAATATCCAGTTTAAACTTACGCATTTGTCAGAGTCAGCCCAGGGTGATTTGATAAGCCTTTTAAAGTAAAATACATTGTTTATTGATACCCCTTCTCGTTGTTATTCTAATGACAGTTGTGAATGTGAAGTTCACTCTTAAAGGGGGGGGGGGGGGGGGGTTGTGTGTTACGTTAATATATTTCCCATTGGTGTGTCGGTTTCCCTTTTTCTCCTCCCGCCTTCTCTAGACCCCGCCTACTGCATGCATCTTGTTCCCGCCTGCTCCAGCCTTGTGCGACGGGATTGGTTGCCAGCACGCTTCCGGAAGCATACTTAAACCTAATCAGTCTTCATCCCAGGGCAGATCATTGACTTTGGGTTGTGTGTTAGAGAGAGAAGTGCATCTTGCATGTTTTCATTAATTCGACTGTGTATGACTATTTCGCTTGTTGTGACTAATTCGATTGTGTATGACCATTTCGCCTGTTTTGACTCTGTTTATGCTCTGTCCCATTACGGCTCACGTATATGTATATTTGTATATAGTATTTTGTTATTTAAGTTCACTAATAGTCACCTTTGTAAATAGTGCACGTTTAGGAGTGCTTAGTAGGAAGTCAGTGCCAGTTGAGTTCATTCATCTTTTTTCCTATTTTGGGTTTATGCAGGAGTGAGGGGAGATTGTGTATTTTTGTTTTCTTTTCTTGTAGTTTAGTCAGGTAAAGTTAGAGGGACTTTTGCTTATTATTTTGGCCTGGCCGGCTTCTGAAGATAACGACCACTGTGTGTATAAAATAAACAACCCAAACGCAATCTTGGTCTCGCCAACTTTTTCTTTTTTTTGTATGTTGCGGCCCGACCTAGACTGGGTTCGTAACATTGGATAACTGTCATAGCTTTGCTAGAGAACTTCACAGTCCTAGTTCATGTCACGATTTCATGACACGTTTCGTTTTGTCCATGTTTGTGTTCTCTAGACTGGTTTCTCCCCTAAACAGTCTAGAGCCCTCGTCTATGTTAAACGCTTGCTGCCTAGTGTACCGACTCCGTTTGCCTTCACTGACCATGACCTCATCTACTTCCTAGCCCTGTGTACTGTTTGTTGATCGCCTGACCCTCGCCTGTTCTGGACTACAGTCTCTTGGATTACATTTTGTATAAACCGCTTGCCTCTTTTTAATAAAGACTGTTCAAATAGCATTTGTATCCAGCCTTCTCTCTCCGCCGTCTGAGTGTATATAGAAAACTAATGGTTGAGAGACAGGAATTTGGACAAAAGTTGCAGCAAGACTTTTATAATCGATCAATTGGTGTGTGAAAAGGTGGGAATTACATAGAGGGGTTAAAGCAATGCATGTACACGTAACATGCAGTATTGGACCATAAACACATCATAATGAAAATAAAGCAGAATCCTGGACATTTTCTCAAATTTAGACACATTTTAAGGTTCGAAAAGAGGACCTGTCTGGGGAAAAAAGAGGACGTATGATCCCTAAAAAGCGTTTCTGAGAACAATTTGTGTTTATTTCAACCAAATGAACTTTGTGCAAAATTTATTTGCGCATGCGCCAGGAAGTTGCTCAAGTGAGTCAAGAGAGTACCAGAACTATAATTAAGCAGTTGTCTATATTGTGTTATGTCAAAAGATTCATTCAAAAAATGCAATCCTGATAGTATTCCCATTTTTTACAAAATATACCTGTAATCTGATTACTTTGTTTTTTGATGCAACTTTAACAGATTATGGTCACTAAATTTTAGTATCCTGATTACGTAACGCCATTACATGTATTCTGTTACTTCCCAAGCCTGTGTAACACTGATATACAATCAGACAGCTGTGGCTTACATTGAGGTTGGATGGTCTGTGCAATATAATCTGGAAAACTCATCTCAGCCTGCTGCCAGCTGGCATAATAGGGAGCCAGGTACTGGGTCTGTAACACACACGTACACAGAGCCATTAGCCCACGATATTTCATCTTGTTCCTAACATATCAGAATCACAGGTTGCAGTTAGCTACAGTGCCTTGCAAAAGTATTCGGCCCCCTTGAACTGTTCGACCTTTTGCCACATTTCAGGCCTCAAACGTAAAGATATAAAACTAATTTTTTGTGAAGAATCAACAGGTGGGACACAGTCATGAAATGGAACGAAATTTATTGGATATTTCAAACTTTTTCAACAAATAAAAAACTGAAAAATTGGGCGAGCAAAATTATTCAGCCCCTTTATTTTCAGTGCAGCAAACTCTCTCCGGAAGTTCAGTGAGGATCTCTGAATGATCCAATCTTGACCTAAATGTCTAATGTTGATAAATAGAATCCACATGTGTGTAATCAAGTCTCTGTATAAATGCACCTGCTTTGTGATAGTCTCAGAGGTCCGTTTAAAACACAGAGAGGATCATGAAGAACAAGGAACACACCAGGCAGGTCCGAGATACTGTTGTGAAGAAGTTTAAAGCCGGATTTGGATTGGGCAGAAAGATTTCCCAAGCTTTAAACATCCCAAGGAGCACTGTGCAAGCGATAATATTGAAATGGAAAGAGTATCAGACCACTGCAAATCTACCAAGACCCAGCCGTCCCTCTAAACTTTCAGCTCATACAAGGTGAAGACTGATCAGGGATGCAGCCAAGAGGCCCATGATCACTCTGGATGACCTGCAGAGATCTACAGCTGAGGTGGGAGACTCTGTCCATA
>JAFFST010009219.1:43849-55151 GCA_022414735.1 Noturus placidus
TTTGATTCTATGTTGATTCTGTATTGATATATCTTGTTGTACTCTGAAAAGTGTATGAGAATCAATAAAAATTGTTAACATAAAAAAAAAATAAAAAATAAAAAAACTTATGTTTGTATCCAAAATGCTCCACTGTGTGAAAGGGGTTGGGAAAACTGGTGCAAGTTGCTTAAAAGGTTTAGTTTAATGTAAGTTTGTTGTCTTTATATGCTGTATTTGCATGCCTGCAGTGTAAATTCTATCATTTATTGTAACGGAAGTGAACTATTAGTAACAATACCGCATTGCTCCTCAGTGTAGACACTGTGATACACAGTGGGAGCACGAGTAAGTTCTGTAATGTCTATTTAAAACAATGATCAAAAGTTAGCAGAAGTAAAACAATATGCCTAAAGGTAGTGAGCAACACAAAGTACAAGGTGTAACACTCAGTTTGTGGATTTTATTTCATCTAAACGAAAAAAATGGTACTGAGCAACCCACCCCCATGCAATTAATCGATTAATTAAAAAAAATATTCATTAATTTAAAAAATAATAATACATTGGCCAACTAATCGATTATGAATATAATTGCTAGTTGCAGCCCTAGTTTACATAAGGCAAGTTGACGATCTCCTTAGTGTGAAAGCATCACGTCTCTTGATGTAAGGAGATTAGGATGGATGCAAGTGCAGTTTACAGGTTTATCGAGGGTTTTAATGAGAGACAGGCAGGCAAATCCAAAAACAAAAGATCAGGCGATCGGCAAACAGGCATAAACGGGGAAAAGCAGGAATCAAGGTAGTGGTCATGGAAAACAGGGTCGAGATACAAAACAAGAAACATAAACAAAAGCGAGGGACTGGGAGTGGAGAAACCAGCATGGACTAAATCTAATGTTTAACCTAAATAACTCTTAACATGGATATCAACTATGACTATCCATGGTAATGAATCGAATCTAAACTTATCTTCCATCCATCCTCAACCGCTTACTTCTTTTCAGGGTCACGGGGGAACCTGGAGCACACATTCATACACTATAGACACATTAGACATGCCAATCAGCCTACCATGCATGTCTTTGGACTGGGAGGAACCCGGAGTACCCGGAGGAAACCCCCGACACACGGGGAGAACATGCAAACTCCACACACACGTGGCCCTGGCGGGACTCGGACACTGGAGGTGTGAGGCAGACGTGCTAACCACTAAGCCACCGTGCGCCCCTAAACTTATCTATTCTAATCTAATATTCTGTGCCATGTGCTGGGAGGTGCACGGTATATATGCAAACATAATCAACAATAGCTGACGGCTGACCCCAATCTAGACACACGTGAAACAACAGCCAATGACAGAACAGGTAGGAGACATAACAGAAACATAACAAAAGCATGTGTCCCATGTACACAATGTCACATTGTCAACAAATGAGAAGCAGGTGCTCGTGCAAGCGTGCCCACATGCTCTCCAGTGCGCTGCTTAAAGGGGAAACCGTGACAAAAAGATTCCAGAATTATTACAGTATGTCTTTTAGAAGCTTTTGAAGCCAGTTGTTATAATTATGAATTAATTAGTGGTGCACCTTTGGATGTTTTTAAGGGATAGTACTTTAAAAACATCCTTGATGCCATGGGAATACCAAAGCGACTCCACCAAAACCACAAAAACAAAAAAAAAAACATGTGGACCTCCACAAGGAAGGTTCATCCTTAAGAGAAATTTCCAAACATCTGCAGGTATTACATACATCTGTACAATAACTTGTGTGCAAATATTAAAAGCTGAGGACCACACAAACAATGCATCATTCAGAAAGGAGGAACAAATTAACTGCCAGCGATGGACAAACTTTATTCCAAAAGGTTCAACTGAACCCCAAGACAACAACAAAGAAACAGGTTAAGGAGTTAGAGGCAACAGGTACAAAAGTGTGTTCATCCACCATTCAGAGACTCTTACAGCCCCATGGCCTAAAAAGCTGTCATGCAAGGAAGTAGCCCCTACTCTAAAACCAACATAATAAAGCCAGTTTGTGGGTGAACACCAGCCTGTTGGAGGAGTGTTCTCTAGTCAGATGAAACTGTGAGGCAATAGTGATCAATGCTATGTAGGATGAAAAAGGGTGAGGCTTTAAATCGGAAGAACACAATCTAAACTGTGTTGCATGGGGTGGCAGCTTCATCTTGTGGGTGTGATTTGCTAATGAGGAAGGAGGTTTATCTAGAAATACTAAAACAACACCTCAAAACATCAGCCAGAAAGTTAAAACTTGGTTGCAAATGGATCTTCCAGCAGGACAATGACCTTAATCATACCTCCAAAGTTGTAACAAAATGGCTTACAGACAGTATTGTCTGTGACAGTATTGGCAAATGACCATCATAACGTCCTGACCTTAATGAAATAGAAAATATGTGGACTGAACTGTAACAGCATATTCAAGCAAGGACACGTTACCTGACACATTACACCAGTTACACCAGTTCTGTCAGCAGGAATGGCCAAAAGCTTTGTATGAAGCTTATTGTGAGAAGCTTGTGGAAGGCAACCCCAAGGGTTTCAATTCAAGTTAAGACAATTAAAATGCAATGACATAAGATACTAAAAACATGCATGGAATCTTTTGACCCACCGAAAATCTGATATAGTAAATAAAAGCGTGAATAAATCTGTCTTTAGCTTAGCTATTATTTTAAGGCTTCCTCTTATAAAAATAAATAAGGTAACAAAATATGAATGATTACAAAGTATTTGAGTGAAATAAATATACAGTAACATATGAATTACTTAACACAGGAAATGCTAACATGAAATGTGTGAAGTTTTGGTCCTAACAGTAACACATAATAAATACAGTAACAGTAATAAATAAGCATGTAAAGCATGTATTAAGGTAAAATGATTGAAGGTGATTAAGTCAACATTATATGGTTTTTTTTTTTATTTTTTATTTTTTTTTTTTTTATTTGTTGAATTACACAATATGGTCAAAAGTATGTGGACACCCCTCCTAGTAATTGAGTTCATATAAATAAATGAGTATGTGAGTGTACAGTCATGTGAAAAAAATAAGTACACCGCATGGAAATTGTTGGATTGTTTTTTTTGTTTTTTTTTTACATATCTGGTCAAACAAACAGTTGATCATCTTTGAAACAGTGCCTATTAATAAAGTTTATATACTTAAACAAAACCACAAGGAAAATGAGCATTTTCAACCATTTATTTAACAGAAATATCAATAGATGTGATGTCCATCTGTGGAACGTGAGTTCTCCCATGGCTTCAGAAGCTAGTATTGCCCCCTTTAGCAGAAATAACTTCTTGTAGGCCTTTTGCATAATTGTCCACCAGGCTTGCTACATTTTTTGACTACTCTTCTGTCATGGAATTTAGACAACACTCACAGACTCGTCCTCTGAGGTAAAAAGGTTTATTACAGAAGGATGAATGCAGGATAGAACAATACAGGATAGAAGAAAGCAGGATAGAATAATTTGAGTGCTCTTGGGCACTTGTGCTGAATTTCTACTATATATAAATAAAGGGCACGATACACTTCTATGTACCGATAAGGAGCAGTTTAAGACAGCCTTAAAAGAAGAACATGTGTGTGTCCCTGTAAGCAGAAACATTCTTTACTAATCTAAATGACGTGACATGACCCTCTTAGGCATTATCCTCAGATGAACATGAACAGAACAAGAACAAAACTATTACAAAGTAAAAATTAATAATTTCCCCTCACATTTCCCCCTTTTATCATTATAAAATATGATAACTAAAATTAACAGAGAAATTACTATGCCGTGAATACATCAGAACTTCAGAATCCTTTCATGGTTCAACTGAATTCATCATAAAACAGGCATAATGAAGGCACTAAGGCTGTTTTTGCGGATATAAAGTATCCTGTGGCCTCATTTAGTTTTAAATGAGAGTCGTCATAGTCAAAGGGATATTTACAATAGGAATGAAATGGATGTTAATGGGTCATCATTGTCAGTGTTGCTGTACCCAGTCAAGTTTAGGATACAAGTCAGGTTGGTCATCATAGGGATCGTAATCAGTCTTTGTTAACATCAGCGTTTGGTCATTAGTGATTTCAACGAGCGTGAGAGACTGCTCCGAACGAGAGAAACAATACAAGGCAAAATGAGCAAGACAAGAAGATTTCATTGCACCAATTGGTAGACAGACGGTTAATATCCACGACGGTTAATATCCAAGAGGAATAGGAATAAGAGGAACACTAGGAATAAGAGGTATGTGTGAGTGGATGTGCAGATCGACATCTAATTATTTGTGTCTAGTCTGCAATAGTAGTCTGTGATCAAGATGCTTTGGGGCTTCAGAGATGAGGTAACAAATTCTAATCTCTGTCTTGGTCACATGGCTATTTAGTACGCACTAAAGAAGTTCAGTCCTGCTAAGAGTACAGTTTCCATGTTGTTAACGTTTTCTCCAAAAACTACATTTCCGTGATTTCTCAGGCTGTTATATACTACTTGGTGTCTTGCGTTATGTAACCAGAAAGAACTGGTGTGAGAATGTGTGGTTGAGTGCGGTATGTCATGTGTGTTTGTGTGTATATGCAGATCATCGCTCGTGAACATCGGTCCTCCTAGAGGCCTCTTGAGAGAGAATCACTTTTTAGTCCTACTATCAAAGTTCTGTCTTCTCCAGCTCATTGCTCGGCTCTGGCACTCTCCTACAGTGACTTGTTGGCTGACTTTCACTGCTGAATGAGTGATGAAAAGGAAGTAGAATGGCCCCGGCCACTGTGGTTTCCACCTGGTTCTGTGGAAATCATTGATCACTACACACTCTCTGGGATTCAGATCATGCAGCGGGCCCATGGCTGTAACTGAAAGCGCTGCCTTTACCTCACTGTGGATGGAGTGCAGAGCAGAGAACAGGGTTGCACAGTAATTTAACATTGCCTCGGCCTGGAGTGGGGCAGAGTTTTAGATAATATACGGACCACCACGTCATGTGCTAGACTTAGTTTCATACAATTTAAAGTGGTCCATAGAGCTCACCTCTCTAGGAGTAAACTATCTAAAATATATCCCAATGTTCCTGACATGTGTGAAAAATGTAAACTTTCACCATATAACCTGAGTCATATGTTTGCACTACAAACTACAAAACTTTTGGAATTCCTTTTTTAGGACTATGTCCGACATTCTTAGAATCATTTTGGAGGTCTGTCCTCTAATTGCCATCTTTGGTGTTTCATCTCAGTGTCAGCCTCTGAACCTCAGACAAGCTAGTGTTGTGGCCTTTGCATTGTTGCTTGCTCGGCGCAGAATATTGTTGTCTTGGACCTCTCCACAACCCCCCTCTTTATCAGTCTAGCTTAAAGATCTAATGTTCTTTTTGAAGCTGGAAAAAATCAAGTACAACATCAGAGGTAGTGGAGACTCATTTTTGGGAAAATGGCAACAGTTTATTACCTACTTCAACCTGGACCCTGGAGGTAGATTAAGGAGAGGTGAACGGTCAATACTATCCATCTTACCCCCCCCCCTCTTTTTTTTAATTTCTTTTAATTTCTTTTCTTTGATTCTGTATGGATTTATGAAAAAACGAAACATATGTAATTGAATTACATGTACATGAATCATAAATAAATTAATCATATGTAAACATTCATGGGTGGGGTGGGGGGCTGTTACTGGGGTAAAAATGTTGATTCTGTATTGATATATTTTGTTGTACTCTGAAAAGTGTATGAGAATCAATAAAAAAATATAAATCACAAAACAAGAAAAACAAACAAAACAAAAAAAAAACATTATATCATCACATGCTGCAGCGTCGGGAAGAGGAGCTGTTACAGCTTCAATTCCTGTGTGTGGAGGTCTCCCCAAATAGTATCCCATCCTGAGCCTGTTTCACAGAACAGCATTTGCTCAATCTGTTTTTTAGTGTCCCATTTTCTCTCTCTACCACCCCACCACTAGCTGGATGATATGCACAGTGCTGCTTTAAGTCAATAACCAAATATTCACCCATATGCTTAAGGTCACGGCTCACAAAAGGTGTGCCATTATCACTGGAGATTTTTTGTGGAAGATCCCCATCTAGGAATTTCTTCTCTATGCAATGCCTTTACTACCGCGTCTAAGTCCTGTTTAGATGTAGTCCACCTTTCCTATCTTCAAACCTCAACATACCTTACAAAAACACCGCAAACAAATGCTTTTTTTTTGTGTGTAATTAGAGAAACCAATGCTTTGTTATTGTAGCTATCATTCCCCTTTTTTGACGCATGGTCCCTGCCATGCATCAACTTTGAAGACAAGGACAGCCCTGGGGGCACCGCCAAACTCTGTCAACAACCGTGCAGCCTGCTTTGCGCCACATAGCCTTTCCCTCCACCGTAGCTCTTGTGTGGAGGTTTGGAAGCTGTGAAGGAGTTTTTAATTTCTCAGAGGATAGTGCACAGAGTTTTGGTGCTAGGGGTGTCATTGTCACTGCCTGCTTTTTTTTCACTGCATGGTATGCTCAGGCCTTACCTAGGGAGACAGGATCTGATTTGTTAGTGTGTGTATCACATTGGCATACTGCAATAGTTCTGGGGAGCAGGACTGCGTCCAGCAGCTCAGAAACCAGTTTGTGGTGGGCTATGTGTGTTCCTGAACTCATCAGGAAGTCCCTGTGTTTCCAAATTGTCCCCAAATCATGCATTACACCAAAAGCATATCTACTGTTTGTGTAGATATTTACTGACTGTCCCTCAGCATGTCTTCATGCCTCTATGAAGGCATACAGTTCAGCTGCTTGTGTTGAAAGGTTTGAGGGCAGACTTCCTGACACGAGCATCTCATGTGGGCTTACAACTGCATAGCCCACTCAATTTTTTCCTGTCTCTTTGTCAAGTGACGCTAAGAAATCCACGAAAAGGATTAGATCTAGATTTTCCAATGGAACATCCTACAGGTCGACACTAGGGGAGCAGTGTTTGTTAGATAGTATGACACAATCATGTGGTCCCCTGTCTCCCTCTGTTGGAAGAAGAGTAGCAGGGTTAAGGACAGAAAATCATTTTATAGTGACATTCGGCATATCTAATAGAACTGTGTTATAGCGCAACCACTGATGGGTGGACAGGTGTGAGGTTCAAGTAGGAGTAATGACACTTCATGTGTCAATTCTGAGTAACCTACCAGGTCTCTGGATGCCACCACAGCTTTCTCAGCTGCTGCTACTGCACATACACATTTGGGAAAGCCTGCTGCTACAGGGTCTAACTGACCAGAGAAATATGCCACAGGTCTCAACTTGTCTCCATGTTTTTTCTAACAAGACAGAGGTCATGCAGCCTGATTTTTCATACACAGTCTGCACAAAAGGTTTGGTAGGGCCCAGGAGCCCTAACATTGGAGGTGCCTGTTTTAATTCTACAAAGGCTTTCTCTGCTTCCAGCGTCCAACTTACCTGTGAGTGAGCCATAAACCCCAATGCGTCTGCAACATCTATCAGTACATTTACATGGACAACAATAATCCACTCTTAATCTAATTAAGACCATACTTTGATTAAGAAACTACCATGTAAACACAGAGCTTAATCTAATTAAGGTCATAATCTAAGTAAGCTCTAATCGAATTAAGACGGGCGAAGTTCTCCTTTTTTAGTCATATTATGGACGTGTATTACAGACATGTTAATCACATTATGAACGTCATGTGAGAGTTTTCACTGCATTTTGCGACAGGACACGATCACACGGCAGTTTTACGTTTTACGTCGAAAAAGAGAGTTCAGCTGCGTCCCAAATCGCATACTTTCCTTTTATAGGCCTGTAGTGGGGCAAATACATGTATCTCGGCTACTATATATAGACGGTAACCTCGTGATTTGGGACACACCCACGGTTTCAAGCAGTTGTCTATACGTCTTCATCAGTTGTCTATTAACACGTACAGCATCATAAAAAATAAACTGCACTTAAAGCATTCGTAAAAAAAAAATTATAATAAAAACACCCAAAACTGTATATGGTACCATAACAAAGATTAACTGTATGTTGATACGTGAAATTCTGACGTCGGAATGCGTGGCGCGGTGACGTAATGACGTGGGCTCTTAATCTAATTATGATCTATAACATGTAAAACGGGTACATGACAGGAGTGTTCTAAAACTGACAAATGTAAACACCTTAATCACATTATTATCTCACTTACAGGCTGTACCATATACAGTGGTACCTCAACATACGAGTTTAATTCGTTCCATAACCTTGCTCGTATGTCAATTTGCTCGTATCTCAAAGCAATTTTCCCCATTGAAATTAATTGAAATGCCATTAATCCGTTCCAGCCCCCAAATGCCACCCCAGTTGTTTTGTTACATGTTTTGAAATGAGAAAAATTTACTTATTGATTACTAAAAATGTATTTATTGAATATTTATTTATTGTATTAAATGACAAATATTGTATAAAAACATAATAAAAGAGAATGTAAAGAAATAAACTGGTTTATTTCCTTGCACACCTTGGTCATGTTTTCCTATGATTTCACGCTTTAATTCAATAGACATCATCTTCTTCTGAGCACTGACCTTTCCACTCACTTTCTTCGGACCCATGGTTATAAAAAGAAATGTGATAAAGTACTGTAAATGTACAAAAAGCACAAAACGCTAGCACAACTTATCAAAGATGCTTCGACAGCGAGGCAAACAAGCACACTGACTGAGGCAATAAAATATCAAACCTTTTTTGGCTTGTCACTTCTTGTTTATATTTTGAGAATCATACACACACACACACACGCACACAAACAAAGGTTTGAATGTGCGCACGCACTAACACGTGGCTGTGTCACAGGTTTGGTGAGTGGCGCTTTGTCCAGTGCAACTCGAGACGAAAATGCGAGACGCGCGGGGTTGCACTCGTATCTCAAAAAACTCGTATGTTAGGGCACTCGTATGTCGAGGTACCACTGTATTGTCGGTGGGTTCCTGTTCCCAATATGTAATTTTCCCACTCTCACATTATCTGACCCACTGTCCCACGTCTTTCCACTGTTGGCTCTTTATTTTGGCTAATGTGGGTGAGGTGCTGATTCTGAGATGAAAGATGCACGCAACTCCATGTCACTCAATTTGACTGAACATGCACAAAATTTGTCACACCAATACTGTGTCTTTGGGTACAGCGCTTAGTTTTCTGGGATATCCAGAAACCATTCTTTTTCAAATTCAGTATCTCTCCCTTTTTGCACTCGTTCTGTTCAATGAAGGGCGGAGGACAGCATAAAATAAACACACTTGTCCTTCATCTTATTATGTGCTGACACCATCCGGCGAGCACAGGCTCTATGCTTGTTATGCATGGACCATTGATAAACACAGAGCTCTGTTTCTTTAACAAACAGAGTTCCCAAAGATGAGTTTACATTTACTGTTACTCCCTAAGGTGAGGAGATCAAATTTAAGTGTAAAACACACATTAAGTCCCTGCCCAGTAGATTGACTGGACATGAAGACGATATTACTAATTGGTGGATTACTCTTTTCCCATTTTCACATTCACAAACTAGCAGTTAAGAGAATTTTGAATGTCCTGTCATGCCCATGGAGTGCAGTGATTGTGAACTCATCTTAGGGGCTTATTTTTATTCACAGTGTTTTATTACTGAATATGTTGCTCCTGAATCTACCAAAAAGGTGAAATTTTGTCCACTGATTACAAGAGGTATACATGGCAGTTGTGTAAAGGGAGTGGCATTATACTTTAAAAGGTTAAGGGCTATAACTGGTTTAGGCATTTGGGAATTGTCAGCCTGACTAACGTTGGATGTGGGTGTGTGCATATATTCCTGTTCTTTATGAACTAACTCACAGTTTGGGTGTCTGATGCCACCTCTTCTGTTCCCAGGTGCCTCAACCTTCCTTTCCTCCTTCCCTCAGTTGGTCTCCTCTTGGTTCTACTCTGGACAGTCTCTTGTAAGCTGTTCAACATTTCCACAGATAAAACATGTGAAGTTGTAGATACAACCTTAAGATACAACAATGGGGGTTGCCACCCATCCTTCCTTTTCCGTGTATTTTTGGTTTTCCCTCCACAATGGGCCTCTTCCTCTCTTCTCCCCCTTTCTTCCTTTGCCTCTCATAGGAGCTGCTCTGCCTGGATTGCATATCGTTCTACCTGAGTCATATTTCCAGAGTCCCAAGTGATGCGTTTTTTATGCGAGCAGTGATGTCTGGTTTTATATCATTCATGAAGCTGTTTCTGAGATGTGCTTCCCATGCTGTGACTTTTGATGCTTGTCCATCTGCCGGTGCTACTGGTCTTAATTTGCATCATTGACTTCAGTGAGACGAGATCGATACTAGGAAACAGTCTCTGATTCTTGCTGCTTGTACTTTGCTATTTTTATCATGTCCATTCGCATAGGAAAGGTCAGCCCCTGCTGGAGTGCCCCGATTTGTGTTCTGTACCTTGCATTGACTCCATCATACCACTGTGGGTTGATCAAGTGGACATCTTTTTCTGGGAATTCATATGACATGACCCAGTCTGTGCCAAGTTTCGCCATGAGCAGTCGTCGTAGTTGATGATTGATGATTGGTGGGTCTGAATTCTCTGCTGAATATCTGAAGTTCATCCCCAAACTTTTGTCCTCCTACTTTATGGAGCACCGGCAGATGCGTCATTCTGCTCCTGATGTCTTCCAATGTCCAGGGTCTGTGAACTAGCATAGAGCCTCCTTCACCAGCCACTTCTAGAATTGGGTCATTTACCACAGAGTGCACTTTCCCTTCTCTGTCCGATTTTGTTGGTTTGAAGTCCTCAGACAGCAATGTTGTTGGTCCCTTGATCTCATGTGTAACGCCAACGGTGAAAATAGGGCGGGTGGTGCATAGTTTGGTGGGGGTTTGTGGCTCAGTTCTGACAGGTTAGGATAGAGTGGTGTAGGCTGGACCGCTTCATCGTGAGGACTTGCCTCTGAAACTGCAGGTTCCTCCCTCCTTATTGGCTGTAGGCATCGCGGTGGGGCGGAGTCCAGGTTGGGATCGGCTTTCTGCAATTTAGCACACTGAGAAACAGATGACGGCCTTGCCTGACAGTTTTCTTTCTTTTATGTGCCTTACACTGCCATTCAGCAAATGCCTTCCAGTCACCTTCCACTCTCTCTCCTATATATATCATATGCATTTGCTGTCCCCTCAAAACAACTTAACACGAGTTCCGGCTGAGCGAGAGATGGAGTAAGACGCAACTTTCGGGGCTCCTGCAATTGCATTTAATATAATTCTATAGGCGCTTTTTTGTGGAGTTTTTTTTTTTTTTT
>JAFFST010009263.1:7411-22702 GCA_022414735.1 Noturus placidus
TTGGCATTCATGGTTCCCTCAATGAACTGTAGCTCCCCAGTGCCGGCAGCACACATGCAGCCCCAGACCATGACACTCCCACGACCATGCTTGACTGTAGGCGAGACACACTTGTCTTTGTACTCCTCACCTGGTTGCCGCCACACGCTTGACACCATCTGAACCAAATAAGTTTATCTTGGTCTCCAGGACATGGTTCCAGTAATCCAGGTCCTTAGTCTGCTTGTCTTCAGCAAACTGTTTGCAGGTTTCTTGTGAATCATCTTTAGAAGAGGCTTCCTTCTGGGACGACAGCCATGCAGACCAGTTTGATGCAGTGTGTGGCGTATGGTCTGAGCACTGACAGGCTGACCCCCCACCCCTTCAACCTCTGCAGCAATGCTGGCTGCACTCATACGTCTATTTCCCAAACACAACCTCTGGATATGACGCTGAGCACATGCACTCAACTTCTTTGGTCGACCATGGAGAGACCTGTTCTGAGTGGAACCGGTCCTGTTAAACCGCTGTATGGTCTTAGCCACCGTGCTGCAGCTCAGTGTCAGGGTCTTGCCAATCTTCTTATAGCCTAGGCCATCTTTATGTAGAGCAACAATTCTTTTTTCATATCCTCAGAGAGTTCTTTGCCATGAGGTGCCATGTTGAACTTCCAGTGACCAGTATGAGGGAGTGTTAGAGTGATGACCCCAAATTTAACACACCTGAGACTTTGTAACACTAACAAGTCACATGACACCGGGGAGGGAAAATGTCTAATCAGGCCCAATTTGGACATTTTCACTTAGCGGTGTACTCACTTTTGTTGCCAGTGGTTTAGACATGAATGTCTGTGTGTAGAGTAATTTTGAGGGGACAGTACATTTACACTGTTACACAAGCTGTACTCTCATTACATCAGAACTTAACAGTATTCTTATGTAATATTAAATCCAGGATTAATAACACGTATGGTCTGTAAGCTGACATGATGAAGTCAGAAGAAATGGGAAAGGTTCTGTTTAATAAATGCTTATAAATAGTCGTAGTTACACCAATAGACTTGAATATACATTATGACTTACATTTACTTTTATTCATTTAGCAGACGCTTTTATCCAAAGCGACTTACAAATGAGACACACTCACACACCAATGGTAGCAGAGCTGCATGCAAGGTGCTAGCTTGCCATCGGGGGCAACTTAGGGTTCAGTGTCTTGCCCAAGGACACTTCGGCATGGGATCACCCGGGCCGGGATTCGAACCACCAACCCTACGATTAGTGGATTAGTGGACGACCCGCTCTACCCACTGAGACACAGCCGCCCTTAATGTATATACACAGACTTAATGTATATACATTACGAATATCTTCTCATCGATTCAGAACTCTTCAATCACTAGTCTCGTAATACGTTCACACGAACCTGTTCCAATGCGTCCGTTAGGTGGTATTATCTAGCTCGTTATGATTATTTGTAGAAAAGCATGACAGTTTGCACTAATGATGAGCAGTGTTCAGAACAACTGGGTCTTACAGGATAAGCATTCACTCATACTGTATGCAATTTATCCGCTTCACCGTTCATGTTATCATAAGCACGTTACGTAGCCGTGCATACCACGTTCTGCACCAACAGTCATTTGACCACGCCCATCTTTACCACTTACGATTCTCGATTAACATACTTTAGATATGTAATAAATAATTTGACCTCTTAAGAACTCTAAAGAGCATGTCTGATGTATTGTCCTGAGTTAACCCTTAACACTGCCTTTTTATTTATTTCTTTTTCTTTCATTTTATTATTTGTATTTTGTATTTTTTTTCACTTCAGACTGAAACTATTTTAGGTCTGTCTACCTGAGACTCTTTCTGTAGCACTGAGTGGTGAAAATCTATCAATGTCGCTATAATTTATGTTTCTCAGTTGATGCCTGTTGGCCTGTGGCACTTCAGTGGGCGTCGTGGCTCTCTCCGAATCGAGGGGGGTCCAATACTTTCATACAGGCCTGAGGGCAAGACTGGCATTTCACTTTGTCACAACCGCCAAGCTTGCCAGAGTACCAAGGCTCATTCATTGTGTGTGTGTGTGGAGTGTTGGATTGCCAGGCATGGGTATGAATAATACTGTTATTAGGATTCTATGTTTACACCCTTCTGTGTCTCCCTATATTATTTAAGAACTCGTACTAATGCATATATATTATTTAAATCCCACACACATCTCTCAGATTTCGTCTGAGTAAAATACGTGTGTGTGTGTGTGTGTGTGTGTGTGCATTGCTTCAAATTTCAAAGTCTTGAAAGACAAGAAACTCAGCCTGTAACCCAGCACTTCCTATGAATCCTATATTCACAATGCATTATAAATGCCTTAATACCCCGTCGTATAGCACATGTAATACCTTCTAACGCTTATCGTAGTGGTTATGACATACTCTCCTTTATAAAGCAGGCGTTTGTGAGATCGTAAAGTCAGATCAGTTAACACGTTGTAATACCGGAGGCATTAACGTAAACCGCTGTTATAATGCGTGCATGCTATGTATTGTGTCATAATGAACTTGTAATGCATGTTTAATGTAATTCAGGATTACATTAAAGGAAGGCATGAGGGTTAAGTACAGACCCATCATCAGAACCTTTGCTGTAGTGCTTAGTGATTAGTGTCGTTATGTAGAGTAACCTGGCATTATGAAGTTGTGTATTCTGCTTTATAAAGCGTGTTGTATGTATAATGATTTATAAGCATTTATACATGCTTATAAGGTGTTATGTATGCTAATGCTAAACATTCTAAAGGCATTTATAGTGCATTATAGATACAGGATTAATAGGAAGGCACGACGTCAAGTGTACTGATGTAATTAGAACTCTATACACGCTGTACGTTTATACACACCAGGTGTTATGTATGCTCTATAATGCTTCATAGATGCATTTATAATGTGTTATGAATACAGGGTTCGTACTCGAGGGTTTGTGAGAGCCTTCAAGTCGTCGTTTTTGTTCGTCAAGGCCGCCAGGTCAGACAGCCGAAACATAACGTGAGCAGGCGTAAAAGTCGTTTTCCGAACGAGACGCGTGTAATCACAGAGCGTGGGAAATAACGCAGATAATCTTTTTTCGAAACCGTGATTGCTGCGGCACTCTCGCTCGCTCGCTCGCTTCTCGAATCCCGCGAAATTAAATAACGCTCAGAAAGGTGACTTCGCCGCATAATTGAACCCTTTCGACTCCGTCGTCTCCGCGCAGGACACAAACGGCGGTCGTTTCCGTCCCGGCGTTGTGACATAACCGTATTTTGACATGTCCGCTGACGGGGAAATTGGTTTTGACAAAGAAATTGGAAACGTAAAATGGGGTTGCGGTGGCTTGTCAGACGCAGGTTTAATACCGAATGACCTTTCCATCTGACTGCTAATTGTTCAGCACTTCCCTGTACGCTCGTCCATGTGTACTGACTTTAAGAGCGACACCCACCCCCCCCTCCTCTCCACCGCCACCACCGTCACCCTTACCCCGATGCCGATATCCGTAATTCGGTACAAACAGCGAAAAATCCTTTGCTAAATTAGTTTAACATTTTGATTAATCTTAACATGTGTTATCTCTCAGGTCAAAATGCAATTAGTTTATTTCTCGGGAGAGTCACTGGACACACATTATGAGATATCACGGCAATAACTGTCAGGGTGAGGATAAACTGCTGTCTTTCACAGAGGCAAATCACACACACACACACACACACACACACACACACACACACACACACACACACACACACACACACACACACACAGGAATCATCACCAGGGTGACTGATCTGGTCCTAAATTCCCATTTTCCCATTAAAACTATTTGTTTTAACACTGATTTTTAAGAACGTCTCACAAGAGCTCGGTTTGTGACGTCACAACTTTGCACCAATCGCGTACAATATGCAAATTATTACAGGATGACAGCATGGCACCTTGAATTTTTTTCCATGGCTAGCTAGCTCACTAGCTAACTTAGCAGTTGTTGGTTATGAACAGAATCGCTGTGGGGAATGGTTTTGGGGATTGAAAACTCAGGCATGGACGTAGCGTTTAATGAGAGTAGATATGTAGAGAAGTTGTTTGGCGGGGGTTTTTTTGGGACGGCGTTCAAGGAAATAAAATCCAATCATTTATTTCACGGATCTATCCACGGGGACTGTTTCGAGTTCTCAGTGTCATTTGGTTCTAGGGCATAGACAGGCAGAAAGCGGAGCTCAGGATCGATTCCCGGACTTGAAACACTTCCTTTACACGAAATGACCCAGTACAAGAGTGAAGTCGCGAGGGCGCTACTGTGAAAACCGGGACCATTTTACACACCGATTCAGTTTCCAGATGGAGATCATTGCGCTGAAATGGCAAGTTAAAGCTGATCATCCTGACTGAAAATATTTGCAAATTAGGCCAGTACTAGATCCCTATTTGGTTTGTTCACACAGTTCTATGCAAGCAATCCACCGAATGTTCATCTTCAGTAAGTGCGTTATCCTGGTCAGGGTGTCAGTGTTTAATTTAAAGTTCTTTTCATAGTCGTATTTGGTGATTTCAAAAAATAAAACTGTTTTATTATTTATGTTTGTATTTTATTTCTTTGTGCCGGGGCGGAAGGTGGCTAAGTGTTTCAGCACGATTGCGTCGCACCTCCAGGGTTGACAGGGTTTGAATCCCGTCCCCGCTCTGCGTGTGCTTTCGGGGTTTCCTCCAGATACTCCGGTTTCCTCCGCCAGTCCAAAGACATACGTTGTAGACTGATTAGCATGTCCAAATTGTCCCTAGTGTGTGAGTGGGTGTATGATTGCGCCCTGCGATGGGTTGGTATTCCGTCCAGGGTTGTCCCGCGGGATAGACTCCAGGCTCCATGTGACCCTGTGTAGGAGAAGTGGTACGGAAAATGGATGGATGGATGGATGGATTTCCACACGGCTAAAATGTTTTCACAGCACTCTACGGTCAAACAAACAAACAAACAAACACTTTTAATGTCCTTGGCTTGATCATATGATGGAATCATTTCTCATTCTGTAGCGGTCCCTATTTAATAAACTACGAGTAAGTAATGATGTTAATATTTAAAACGAAAATGTTGACATTAAAGAAATGGTAAGAAATTGATTGGCGCACCCTGAACACGGAGAACTTTCTGATGAGGTCGTTCCTTTTTTCCGAGATGTTTGACCGCTCAGCTGTACGACACACATCCTGACTTCACCGGTCGCGTTTCGCTTTGCACGTTAACCCCTAGATGATGGACATCCGTGGGCTTTTAATTTTTAATGCCGTCCTCGTCGTCGGTGGACAGAAGGACACATGGATGGATGGTTTGCATGCTTGAGTGGATGGACGGATAGTTGGATTTCCAGACGACAGATGGGTCTCACCGGTAATCGATCTCCCCCTCGGCGTGATCCGGGTTAGTTAGACGTGCTGCGTTCGTGAGCGGGACTTGCTTTGGCTGTGTGTATAATGAGCTTCGCTGTGCACTAGAAGTCTATTCACTATTCACGGCGAGCGGTAACGTGTACGTCCCTGAGGACGACGCCAGTTCCCTGAACGAGTCCATCTCGTATCGGACGTGTGACATGTATACTGAAAGTGCTAGTACTGAAAATCATCTCTAAATGAAAACTTTGCTGATACACTTTGCAACATATTGACCGTTAGCTAGCTAATCAACGCCGATGCTGTTTGCGACAAATGTTAGCTAGCGTTTAGCAAACACAGTTACCAGTTTCGGTTACATAATAAAGCAGCTCTGCTAGTCTTGCGAACTGATTTGTCGGGATCGTTAGCCTAATGCTAACGAACTTGCTAGCACACGCATAATTTTCATTGCGCGTTACTGTATGATAGTTTGCCGAAGATATCCAAATTGCAAGAAACGTCTGAAACAGTCAGAGATACCGCTGTAACGTTGTGTTTTTTGACATGGGGAAAGTATTTGTTTGCCTTATGAGGAGATAACTTGTGATTTTCTTTAATATATTAAAAAATAAACAATTTGTTGGATTTTTTTTTTTAGCAGACTCTTTTATCCAAAGCGACTTACAAATGAGACACACTCACACACCAATGGTAGCAGAGCTGCATGCAAGATGCTAGCTTGCCATCGGGGGCAACTTAGGGTTCAGTGTCTTGCCCAAGGACACTTCGGCATGGGATCACCCGGGCCGGGATTCGAACCACCAACCCTACGATTAGTGGACGACCCGCTCTACCGACTGAGCCACAGCCGCCAAGTTGCTGTGATGAGAGGAATAAAACACTTTGGAATGTTTGGCTTTAGGAAAATGATCCCTATGACGCAATGCTAGTTAATTGCTAGATATGCTACAGTAAGTTATCGATCTAGCATGGTTTCCGCGGTCCCACGCCGTCACTGTCTAATAACCGTCTGCGATGAGTAAATATATGTGAGTACATATATCAGACATTTTATGTATATAATAATAATAATAATAATATATGGTCACTGTTTTCATGCACACTGAGTGTAGGTATATATTTATATTGTGTGTGTATATGTACACGTGTGTGTGTGTGTGTGTGTGTGTGTTTGTTTGGCCAGGGGACTCTGCTGCTTCCTGAAGCATGTCTCCGAATCCCTGGAGACTTTCATTTACTCCCAACATAAGACCGTGTTATTGGCCATTATCTCTGCTGTCAGCCGCTGCGTTGATATCTAATGAAGGGGCATCTATGTCTGGATGCCATTTTTCAGCGGCGCAGCGTTGCCGTGGAGACGTGCCAGACGGGGGCAGCGGGGCCTGGCACGCCGCTTTCTACTCGAACCAGATAAGACAGGCGTTTAGTGTTCAATATTTATTTTTGCGAGCTTTGTTCATTTGCATTGTGCATATTTCAAATGTTACGTCCTGCCAGAGGGAAGAAGGGGGGATAAAAATATATCCGACTGATCTCATCAGTCATCTCTGGTTCACGATTTAAACACATACGGGGGTGTTTTGTTTGGATTTCAGTACTTCGAGACGAGGTATAATTGTTTAGGAACGCACATTTACGGCTACGATGAGAATCCAGAACCCCGAGCGTTAGAGGAATGATCGGTCCAAGCTTGCATTTTATGCAGAGATCAGAACGGCCATTGCTGCAGTATTTCCACTTCCTGTTTCACTGAGCCAAGATTATTTCCCAATAACAGCATGTTTCAAAGCGTTTTATTCCGCTTCTACCGCAGGTACATGACGACCTTTCGTTTGTTTTTATTTATTTAAGAATGACCTCGTTCTTTTATAGTTACGCTGCTGTTATAATGTTGTGGACCGTCCGAATAAACAAGTTTGTTCTGGTCCTCACTTGCGTTATAGCAGCTATAAACAGCCTCGCTAGCTCTTCCTGTCTTGATACATCGTTGATAAGGTAAAAGCACGCGGACGTCGGAAACCGTAAAAGTCACAGCTGGAAGGAGACGGCGGAGACTCCTCCTTCCGTCAACGTTAAATAAATGTCTCCTTGTGCAGAACGCCACAAGTAATCGATTGTAGATGTGGAGCACTGCTCTTCTAGAACGCGTGTCTCCATCTTCTGGCCAATCAGAATCCAGGGTTAAAACAGCACTCTGGAATCGACTGTAGTAAAGTATAATAAACAGTAGGCTAGTCACAGCACTGTTCTCGAGTCAAAATGGCCGCCGTCGTCGCCGTGTTTCAAAGATCCGAGGTCTTTCTGTGCGCCGATGTAAAATTCCTCGACACGTGTCCGTCGCGCCGGTCACGGCCGCTAACAAATGAGGAGTGGAGCGTGTGCAGAAATTGCTGATGCCTATCAGGGCTGTGCTGCGTGGAAAAGCGTTTCTCTCCCCCGCTCGTCCTTCCTCTCGCTCTCTGTTTTCTTCGGCTCAGCCACCCTGAGTGTGAAACGCATTCTCTCGTTCATGTCTCTCGCCGTGTTTTATCTTCGCATGTGATCACCTGGAACCTTGTTTTTGTTTTGTTTTGTTTTGTGTCCTCAGACGATTTGCCGTGTTTGTGTTTGTTTGTGTTTATTTATTTTTTTGTCCACGCATTAAGGTGTTTATCATTTATTCGAGTAATTGCAGTAGAGAGAATTAAAATCGCCTCGTCAGCTCGGAGGAAAGTAAGCGTGTGAGTGTAGCACCGGATGAAGTGAGACACGTGACGTTTTGCAATTTAAAAATAAAATAAATAAATCGCCTTACTGATTAAAATGTCATCCTTGAGCTAATGATCAAACCACACTCCACCGTACCCCCCCCCTCCTTTTTTACATGCGTGTGCCTATATGATTAGCCTTATAAATAAAGCTGTATGCAAGTCTTTTTTTTAATGAACTAACTAACTAACTAACTAACTAACTAACTAAATAAATAAAATAGGGCGGCTGTGGCTCAGTCGGTAGAGCGGGTTGTCCACTAATCCACTAATCGTAGGGTTGGTGGTTGGAATCCCGGCCCGGGTGATCCCATGCCGAAGTGTCCTTGGGCAAGACACTGAACCCTAAGTTGCCCCCGATGGCAAGCTAGCACCTTGCATGCAGCTCTGCTACCATTGGTGTGTGAGTGTGTCTCATTTGTAAGTCGCTTGTAAATGTAAATGTAAAAATTATATTTCTGTAAAGCTGCTTTGAGACAATGTCCATTGTAAAAAGCGCTCTACAAATTGATTAATTATTATAAATAAAAAAATAAAAAAATAAATAAATAGGAATTTATATATGTAAATGATTAAAGGGTTATTTTTGGTATAATGCTCCACCTCCTGAATCTTATTATTATTATTATTATTATTATTATTATTATTATTATTATTATTATTATTATTATTATTGTATTTTTTTCTGTACCAATAATTATATATATATTTTTTAAATGTTATGTCTTATGAATTTCGGTGTTTTACGCTAGGTGATTTTGAAGGAAAAATCGAAATACCTGGAACACAAGGGTTTGTTTTTTGCGTATTTATCCTTATAACTAGCCATCAATTTTTTTTTTATTAAATACTTTTAATATATTAAATATATGAATAAATAAATTTTATATAAATTGTTACATATCTGAAGCTAATTGATTGCTAAATTTAATATTTAGAATATTCTCACCGTGTCCTCTGATGATTGCCTAGTTGTTGTTGTAGTTATTTATTATTTATTTATTATTTTTAGGAATTACAGTACACCAAACCGACTTTGCACAGTCAGCTTCGACATTGCGTGTTGTATGAGGTGCAGAAAGCATGGACTTTATCCATGGAATGATCCACTTCCTGCCCGCGTTTATTTAAACACACGATTGGAAATATACATTTATTCATTTACGTTTACATTAATTCATTTAGCGGACGCTTTTATCCAAAGCGACTTACAAATGAGACACACTCACACACCAATGGGAGCAGAGCTGCATGCAAGGTGCTAGCTTGCCATCGGGGGCAACTTAGGGTTCAGTGTCTTGCCCAAGGACACTTCGGCATGGGATCACCCGGGCCGGGATTCGAACCACCAACCCTACGATTAGTGGATTAGTGGACAACCCGCTCTACCGACTGAGACACAGCCGCCCATACATGTCTGCGTGATTAGCTTTAAAATGAGCTGTGGCTCACGTTTTATTTATTTATTTATCTATTTTTAAAAGCATCATGTAACCTATATGAACATAATCGGGTTTATTTACAACAGAAGCATCTTCTAGCTACAGTTTTTACCATTTATCAACAACAGAACCGCACAAATGATCTATAGTGTATATACGGTGAGTATCTGGGTGTGAAGCGACGGATTTTACATCAGCCAAATCTTGTGTTTTACGCATTAACCTCGTACACGAAGAGATTCCACGCCTCAAATGGATTTACATCGTCTGCGCGTTGTGCATTTATGTTTATTTATTTATCTATTTATATGGTTCTTTCTTTTGAAATGTTCGACGGATAGGAACACAGACATGGCTCGGCCCTCGTGTCCCAGAGCTCGGCGTCGCAGTCGTACCTGTAAGTGAAAATAGGAAATAATTAATGAAATCCAGTTAATGGGACAGATTTTAAAACAAGTAAATAAATAAATAAATAAATAAAAATACCAGATGGAGAATTTAGGCTGATTGGCGTGTCTAAAGTGTGACGTGATTGTGCCCTGCGATGGACTGGCACCCTGTCCAGGATGTACCCCACCTTGTGCCCGATGTCCCCTGGGATAGACTCCAGGTTCCCCGTGACCCTGATAAAGGAGTAAACGGTTGAAGATGGATGGATGGATGGATGGAGAGTTTAACGAAGCTGCCGATGAAAAGACTTTGAGGTTGGAGAATACATGGTGAGGGATCTGAGAGCGTTCCTCCATACAGAACCTCTCCAGATCCTTCACATTTCAAGATCCATGCTGGTGGAGTCTCCTCTTCAGTTCTCCACACAGGTTTTCTATGGGGTTCGGGTCAGGGGACTGGGATGGTCAGGGCAGGACCTTGATTTTGTGGTTAGTAAACCATTTCTGTGTTGATTTTGATGGATGTTTTGGATCATTGTCCTGCTGGAAGATCCAACCACGGCCCGTTTGAAGCTGGTGTTTATTTAATATCTATAGCTAACAAAATGTCCAGGTCCTCTGGCAGAAAAACATTCCCAAAACATTAAAGCCCCACCTCCATATTTAACCGTGAGCATGTGGGACTTTTCCATACGGCTACCTCTCTGTGTGCTCCAAAACCTCCTCTGGTGTACGTTGGAGTAAAAGAACCGAATTGGGAGTTTGCTAAAAGAAGTAATCCCGCTCTCGGTCCCAATACGGCGTGGCTTTTAAACTTTACATTTCTGAGCGAATGCTGCTGAGCGTATTAATTTCGCGGTGTGTTTACGTCGCAGAAACGGTCGTTATCGCACGATATTAATATTAGTCAGTTTGCACACCCTTAAGACTAAATGATGATCTATGCAGCATGTTCAGTTTCGCAGATGTCCCTTCATTAACGCTAGCAAGAAAAATAGGCCCGAGAAGGCGTGTAAAAAATCTCCATCGTGCCAAATACATCACGGCTACGCGTCGTCTGTCGGCAGTTCGCACGCAATATGGTGAAAACGTGGACGGAGATCATCGCCAAGCTGTATAATGTACGTCATTAAACGCTCCGCCGTATGCCAGGCGCCTGCAGCTAGTCTAGTAAAGTTAAAATGGCATGATGGTGATTGTTTTTTTTAAATATCTTTCTTCAGGATGCCGTGCATATGAGAGGAAAGCAAAAATAACACGTCAGCGTGTTGGAGCGCGTCGGGGTTTAAATTGTAAAAACGGAAAATAATGTGGAATTAGGTCAAATAAAAAATATGCAGCTAGGTGAAATGGCGAGTCTAAATTGCCCTCGTGTGTGTGTGTGTGTGTGTGTGTGTCCTGTAGTATAGGGTGTGTGCATGGATGCTATGTTTATTAAAGGCATCCAGCAGATGGTCTGTGTCTTCTCATACCTGGTCCAAGTCCATATCTCCCTGCTGTTCTCACACCCACTCTTGTCCAAACCCGATACATCTCTCTTTGACACACACACACACACACACACACACACACTCGCGTGCTAACATTCACACATCATATTCCATATGAATATCAACATTCTGGGAAGATTAGAGAATTATTAGAGATTCTCATCTATGCTCTGTACGTCACTGTGTTACTCAATGAGTGTGATTTAATGCTAATTTGAAAAGAAAAAAAAAAGCACTAGCACATGCGCTAGCTAGCGCGCACGCACATGCTAGCACACACACACACACACACACACACATAACCAGAAAAGGAAAAAGCTAATAGTAGCGAGTATAAGCACTGCAGAAGGGTGGAGCAAACCAGTGGAGCTGAACGAGGATTGCGGCAGGCAGCAGGCCTCTCCTCCAGAAAATGGTTTCCGAGACACAGTCTCACACTGACACTGTCTGGAGAGATAATACACACACACACACACACACACACACACACACACGAAGACACAAAATCTGCCATGGATTCCTTCTAACATGAGGTGAATGGACCGGCGTCCAAGTCCAAACCCATTTTAGGAAATGTGCATGACGCGAACATTTTATGTGTAGAAAATCGCTGCAGCTTTTCACTCATTACAATAAATAAGCATAAATATTCATTTGTCTATATTTGACTTGCAGCGACTTATTAAACAGTAGCCGGGCCTGTCAGAGTTTGATGTTACCATGACGACGATGACTTTATTCATCACTGACGTGAATAATCAGCTATTGATTTCACTCGCATCACCCTGGATGCTTAGTGTGGTAATAACCACTAAAATTGTACAGTAAATTATACAGAATGGAGACAATTATTAAAGAAATTATACCAAACATTATTCTTTTATATATATATATATATATATATATATATATATATATGGGGCGCACGGTGGCTTAGTGGTTAGCACATCCACCTCACACCTCCAGGGTTTGGGGTTCGAGTCCCGCCAGGGCCATGTGTGTGTGTGTGGAGTTTGCATGTTCTCCCCGTGTGTCGGGGGTTTCCTCCGGGTTCTCCGGTTTCCTCCCCCAGTCCAAAGAAATGCATGGTAGACTGATTGGCGTGTCTAAAGTGTCCGTAGTGTGTGTGAGTGTGTATGTGATTGTGCCCTGCGATGGACTGGCACCCTGTCCAGGGTGTAACCCCACCTTGTGCCCGATGCTCCCTGGGATAGACTCCAGGTTCCCCGTGACCCTGAAAATGAGTAAGCGGTTGAAGATGGATGGATGAATGGATGGATGGATATATATAAACAATTCAACATACTATTACTACTACTAATAATGATGAAGACATTCATTTTGAAGAGATTAAAATGAAAGAACTGCTGCTGTATTGTAAGTGATGACGAGACGTTAAATGGATTATTTGGTAAAGAACTTTTTAGGTTTTTTTCCTTGTATGAGACACAGCAAGAGAGAGCTGTATTTATGGCATTTGGAGCTGGGTTTGCGTGTGCTGTGGTATTTTCCAAGTCAACCTCGGGCAAAATGTCGTCGAAATTCTAACAACGATAATGATTTGTGACAATACGAGTTGGATGCTTATTAGAGTGTGTTGGTGTGTAAGTGGTGCGTGATAAGTCATCGCTGTGCTGGGTCTCATCGGGTCAGGGTAGAGGAAAACGGTCCCCCTCTCTTTGTCTCTCTCTGTCTCTCTATTGATCCCACCTATCAAAGCATGACGGATGCTTGGGATACACTGTCTAGAGGCCACCCCTAAGGATTGCAGCAATGGAATCCCAGAAATGCCTGCAGTGTGTGTGTGTGTGTGTGTGTGTGTGTGTGTGTGTGTGTGTGTGTGTGTGTGTGTGTGTGTGTATAAAATACACACTTGCCTCATTTACCTTTCCAAAAAAAACCCCCAAAAAAACGTGTCTAATTATGTGTGCCTATAAATATCATCCCAGGGTCCAGGAAATGACATCATTGACCTTCATCTGCCAATAGTGTAATGGATTCGAAATGAAAATAATGGCTTATATGTCTTTACAGAATAGATGTACGTTGGTTATACATTCACAGATTGAATCATGGAATAACTACGTGGATAGTTAGCAAAGTTGCTCCATAGCTAATGCTGCCAAGGCCTAGCTACTGACGGCTACATACCGCTAACCTAGTTAGCTAGCTACTTTCCCTTCTTTCAAAGCTCGAGCAGAGTACATTATGTTCTAACATAAACACGTTAGTGATTATAGATTGGTATGGGTCAAAGGCTATGCTAGCTTCACAAACTGCAAAGATTACAATTAGATGACCGCTAAATGGCGGAAGAGCACTTTCAAAGCTCGACGTGTGCAGAATTTTCCAGTAATGCAGCTCAGCCGTTGCCTCACAGCGGCTTCCATAGGCACACATGAACATCATCTTCCTTTTATAGAGTGCCATTACTTTTGCCCTATCTGAAGACGAACATCGGGGTCTTATCGTAATTGATGGATTTGTCTCGGATCGGCTTCTTTCGCGTTAATCAGGTGTGTGTGTGACACTGAAGAGGGCGTGTGGAGTTGTACGTGAACGTGACGGTAGATTCCGGATGTGCGTCGACTTCGGCGTTCTTTGTTATAGTTGGAATATTAAATTGAGCTTCATGTTACACACACATTTCTGGTGTGAATGCTCCTGATGACAGTTCCGAAATAAATTCAATGCATATCCAGCATGACAAATGAGGCCCAGTGAAGACACCCAGCCCGGCGGCGCTGAATCTGCGCTCGCGATTCGGTCCGACGACCTATTCTTAGCCGACCTGCTCAGCATTTCCTTACCTCTCCTCACTTTGATTATTTATGAGCTGATTATTTGTCTCCCATGCCGACCGTATTACCGCCGCTGCTCGCTCGCTGTTTGACATCACGCCTTTGATGATGACAAGCATTTGTAGCGCACCCCCATCAAAGATTCAAGTGGGAGTCATAAATCCGTGCAGAGAGCACTTTCTGGCAACTGTCCATTTTGTCCTGCGAGGGCTGAAAGTGCAATTGATCAAAATGTTGCCTTCGCGTCGAGGGCTCTCGTTCTGTAATGGCCTCCCTCCTAAAGCCGCCTGGATTTATGGCAGCCATAACTGCGCTACTTCTCGTGTGCTCCAATGCCTCTGGCATCTTCCACATGTTCCTCTGTGTGTGTGTGTGTGTGTGTGTGTGTGTGTGTGTGTTAGCAAGAAAACCACACTAGAACACCATTACCATTATGCTTCAATAACAATCTCGGTCCCCGGTGTCCATTCAGACGTATAACGATGTTTTCATTAAGATTTCATAATTCGGGACGTCGGCTGTCCGGCACACGGCCCAGCGCGCTCATCTCCGTCCGTTTTACCATTATGGTGCAGATTAAAAGCCCTTTGTCCCCTCCTAGTACGGATTTTCATAAAAAGAAAATCTCTAGAGATAGGTTTGTTTGGGAGCTGAAAGGGCGCCTCAGGGAAAACCGCTGGTCCATGATCAGTTCTCACATTGCTTTCATTTTGTGCTTTCAGAGAATGTCATTTCTCTCATACGGCATGCGGCACTCGTCTCCATTATTATACACTACGTTCCACTACTGCTGAATCTCTCTGTCTCTCTCTTTCTCTCTCACACACACACACACACACACACACACACACACACACACACACACACACACGCACACACACACTGGTGTTAGCAAGTCTGTGGGTTTTCTGCAAAAATGGGCAAATATTGAGACCCACTACAAAATACATAAAATAATAGAGAGGCCTTTGCTTTTATTTCACCAGCTATGACTCTTACATATGTGTGTGTGTATATA
>JAFFST010009263.1:31516-47389 GCA_022414735.1 Noturus placidus
CACCTGGTAGAAACTATAGACAGATAATTTGTTATTTGAAGACCACTCCACCTTGTGGCTCGGGATGAACACTGCAGCTTAGTTTATCTGCACAAAACCCCACAATTCACAAAGGCCCTGTTCACACCTTGGCATTAACATGCATCCTGGGTGATGAGTCTTGTTTAATAATGAAAAAATGGGTCATTGTTGACAAACTTCTGCAGTATAAGAGGGATAAAACAGAAACGCCGCTTCATCATAGCACTTCGTCGTTGGTTATTGTCCTAGCATGACCCAGAGCATTTAGCTCTTTTGTGAATTGCTTTTTGGTTGTTAAACAGTGACAACCCACGCACACAGAGTCACTAGGACAAGAGTACGAAAAGCATTCAGAAGAATACATCCGTGTGTGTGTGTGTGTGTGTGTGTGTCTCCAGCTGGGTTCCACATCACACACGCACCCGCTCTCTCTGACATGTGCATGTTGGCTCTCATTTATCACCATGTTGGTCTCTGAAAACACTCTCCTGCCCCGCTGTCTGGGCTCGGCGTCCTGAAACCTGTCCTGTTCTCCAGCTGTGAAGTGGGTCAGAGCAGTCGAGGTTTGGACAGATGGGTCAAACCACTCTATGCTCCACGCAATCCCGCCCTGCCGTCCCCTCCAGCTGTTCCGTTTGGATAAGTGGTGTTAGGAGAGGGATATCTGGCACGGTTTCAGAGCGAGAGTGACTGAGGAATGTAGCCAGCTCCAGAAACAGCTGTACCATTTTGCCACCGCTGTCACACTGATGGTTGAGGGTTGTAATGAAATAGATATGCTACTTAGAGCCGTGTTAACTTCGCCAAAAGGCACACTGATTAGAATTATACACCACTTAAATAGTTATTGTGGAATCTCTGTATTTTGTTATAATGAAAAGGTTCTTATAAGAAGAGGGGCACGGTGGCTTAGTTGTTAGCACGTTTGCCTTGCACCGCCAGGGTTGAGGGTTCAAATCCAATCTCCGTCCTGTGTGTGCAGAGCTCGCATGTTCTCCCTGCGCTTTAGGGGATTCCTCCGGGCACTCAGGTTTCCACACCAGTCCAAAGACATGCACTGTAGACTGATTGGCCCATTGTCTGCTGGGATAGTCTCCAGGCTCCTCGACAACCCTGAGGTTCACCATAGATCAGGATAATATTACACGAAGTTAAACTAATAAAGGAATTAAACGAACGCAGGTTAATGATGTTATGATGATCAGATTTAACAGCAATATCCAAAATTCAAACGATGTCAAAAGATTACGTGAAGAAAGCGAGTTGACATCGACTCAGAAACGTATTCACGGTCTTCTTTCTGCCCTGAGCTCTAATGCAAAGCACCAACCAAGTGCCACCTGGCACCCTTGACTGGTGAATAATCTATACCAATTTCCAACTTTTCTCCAGCTTGACCTGCGAGCCATTAATTCTAGCAGAGTGGTGGGCAGGCTCTGTAGGCAGAGATTTATAGTACAGGCAGACAGCTGTGGATGATGAATTGGCATGTCACTGCAGGCCCACCGCAGACGGAGAGGGGGCCACGGGCACGCACAGACCCATACATGGTCATTCTACCAGCGCCCACGCTCCACGCCAAAACCGAACTGCCAGTCAAAACACTAACCTACAGCCTTTCACTCCTCCACACTGTCGATGGCCTTTCCATAGTGCCTTGATTTAATTGAATGTTCTAGAAATGGTCACAAAGCAGCGTTGAGATGAGACAGACATCCAGATGTAGATTTAGATCCATAATGAACAAACCAGTGGTGACGGAAAGTCGACGTGAGGAAGAAACTTCAGGAGGAAGCAGACTTGAAGGAGAACCCCGAGGATAAATTATTACAGTATACAGTCCGCCATGCACCAACGGTAAATTATATATACACATTAAAGAAGCCGTGAGATGCTAAATCGAATGTTTGTAGGATGTAGACTATCGTATCGTCCATTTGATGTACTATTTTAATTTTGTTCAAATAATTAAACAATGTTTTGGTTAATTCGAAGTGCACTCTTTTAAAGAAAGCATGCCCATAGTTTGAAGGATGAGCTGACCCAGCACTCGTCTGGTATATTTGCGGCACGATTTAAGTCAATGCATCACGGGGAAAAAAGATTCTGTACTCCAGATCAACAGCGTCTGACTATAAACCGCTGTCTTCATAAACCCGCACGTGAGTCGCCAGTGAATATTGTGATAGGGTCATGTGACGAGTCCAGGACAGACGTTATGAATACAATAGCAGGGTGTGTGATTGTATGATAATTGGCTAGTGGGATAACCCTGCTCCTGTACAGCTGAGCCCTACCATGTATGTGGTTTTCCGCTAAAGCTTCCTGTGTGCTACACCTGCATCACCCCCCCCCCCCCCTTCCAGTTTATTTCCAAGCGAGCCTGCGGGGTAAGATAACAGCTTGATGAAATTCGACTCCACATATTCAAACAAGTTTTATTCGGCCTTCGCGCTCCGTCGGCCTTCGCATTCACTCGATCCGTTTCATCTACAGACTTGAAATAGGCACACGCTCGCGCCGAGTCTGTTCCCGTTCGTCTATAGAAGAAAGCTCAATTACTCTCCCTTCTATTACCTCGTGTCCCGGCAGACACACCTTACACCAGGTGCTGATAGATAAAGCGTCGGTATTCCATTCAAATGTCACGATGGCGCTGCTGCTGTTTTTCAACGCGGCCTCGACTCGCCAGTTTTCGCACCCGAGGGGACGAATATTTGTTCTCGGCAGTGATGTTTTTCAACCCCGAACGATGGCGGTAACCTTTCTGCGACGATTAATCACCCCTCTCAAAGTCAATTAATTCAATTTGGTGCTCTTGAGAGGATCGTTTTTGACAAACGGTTTAAACGCTTTGGACACGTGAAATGTGATTTCAGAAGTCCGGAGCGGATCGGTTCAGAGAGGAGGACGGACAGTTCACGGGCGGCGCCCCAGCTGGAATTAGCCAGCTGACATTTCAGGTGCCGTTTGAGTTCATCAACGTGACAGCGCTTGAGGACGGTTTAAACCGAGGAGGATCGGCTGTCTCTGGTGATGAATGGAGATTACGGGTGGGGGTTTGGGGGAGTGGGGGGGGGGGGCGGAGATGATGCTAGAACGGAATGGAAAATAAATCAAGAAGGGATCTGAGAACATAAATAAGAGTGTTAAAGCTACCCTTAATAGAGCTGCTTTTTTTTTTTTTTCTCGCCCAAGTTTTCAGTGTGTGAAATTTCCAAGACTTTCCAAGAATTAAAATGAAGATCACAACCAGCATTGAGCTGAGAGAACCTAACGAAAGAGAGAGTCTGGTGAGGGAACACGGACTAACTTGGACAGCAAATGTAGAAGGATTTATTTATTTATTTATTTATTTATTTATTTATTTATTTAAAAAGTACGAAGTCATTCTTTAATAGATTAAAAATGCAGCTGTTGGGAAACGACTGCGCTGTAAGAGGAATAAAACACATACGGTTATAGGAAAAGAATCAACTTCAGGGTGGGAACAGTACATCAACGTTTTCCGATAATAATGGCACCCCGCCGTGACTTATTGCTTATATGAACGTAATGCCTTACATAAACATTTTGCCTTCAGGCTTTGTGTGCGAGATCTTAACAGATGCAGTGCAGGTCAATAAGAAACCTCAATAACTGACCGAGGGAAAGATGGCAGTAATCTGTTTCCCGTCCTGACGAAGTGTGTGTGTGTGTGTGTGAGAGAGAGAGATACATTGTGTATGACCTGTGCATGGCTGTGCTTGAGGAATGGATCACTGCAGGGATGATGGTATTTATGATCCCGCTGATAAAGGCTGCTAGAAGAGAGACTCGTCGTCCGCAGGGACAGCAGACAATTCTTCAGCTCGCTCTTCCCTCCAGGCCGCTGGGAGAGCGATGGCCTGATTCTACAGCCAGGATTATCTATAATCTCAAGGCTGGGAAATGTGGCTGATGACTGCGACTAATCCGAGAGTAAATCCAAGCAGCCCTGCGGCCCAGAAAAGATCTACATTCGGCGAGGAAAGCTGGTGATTTTGCGCCTCGACAGAATCTGACGTTGCAGTTCCAAGGTGTTGCTGGTGTAGAAGTGTGTGTGTGTGTGTGTGTGTTCGCTGTAGGTGTTTACAAAAACAACCCCGAGCCGTGATGTGATATTTTGAAACGAGTCGAAGGGAAAGTCTGGTGCTTCTGCGCTCTTTGTGATAGTGAGAGTGCCATCGCAGCTTTTTTTTTTCCTCCCCCTTTCTTTATTCCGTGTATTAGCATAGCTATCAGGAAGAGCAGACGCAGGTACACGGGGTACCTCAGCTGTAGTCGGTTACCATTTGAGAGCCGTTCATTGTGAAGAAATGACCTGACCTATTGGTATTAGCTTTGGTCTCGCTATTCAGCACTCTACACAGGGAAACTTCTGTTTCGAACTTCACCACGTCCTGTATTCACGTGTTCACCTGGAGCTCGGAGTTTTTTTACTTGGAGTACTCGGCTATGAAAACGCACCGTAAGAGCAGTCGTAGTTTTATTGACTTATTTTTTGACGAGCCAATCAATATTATATTTATTCATTTAGCAGACGCTTTTATCCAAAGCGACTTACAAATGAGACACACTCACACACCAATGGTAGCAGAGCTGCATGCAAGGTGCTAGCTTGCCATCGGGGGCAACTTAGGGTTCAGTGTCTTGCCCAAGGACACTTCGGCATGGGATCACCCGGGCCGGGATTCGAACCGCCAACCCTACGATTAGTGGATTAGTGGACAACCCGCTCTACCCACTGAGCCACAGCCGCCCATATAGCTCTTTATAGCTCTAGGACGATTGACAAGAAGCCCCGTGCCTTTCCGCCATCTCGCATTTGTTTTGGACGGCGTTATTGTTTCATTTCGATTAGACTTATTATTTATTTATTAATTTTTTTATTGATTTTGAGATTTTTAAAATGTTTTTTTTTTTTGTGTCTCTTCTGTCATACTACATGGAGAATGCTTTGAGTTTACATTAATGTGAAATTAGACAACATTAGACAAGTAGCACGAACATCCTCAACCACAAAATGGTTCAAATAAAAAAAGACAATGAAAGTGCAATGAAAAATGGAAAAAAAAGTGCTAAAAAGTTTAAAAAGTTTAAAAAAAAAAAAAGTGCTGCATATAAATCCAAACATTTAAATATTAGATTATAAAATGTACTAATAATTTAATTTAACATTTCCCCCTAAAGATAAAAAAAAAAAAAAAAAATCGGATTTAAAAATCTAATAAAAGTCTTTTGCAAATGAAAAGTTTTTGAAAATTCATAAAAAAAATAATAATAATAATAGTAATAAGAAGTATATGAAGAAGAATGTCCACGTGTTAATTCATTCATAAAATTCGGGCTTTTATTAAAGCAGTTAATAAAATGGGCGGCTGTGGGTCAGTCGGTAGAGCGGGTCGTCCACTAATCCACTAATCGTAGGGTTGGTGGTTGGAATCCCGGCCCGGGTGATCCCATGCCGAAGTGTCCTTGGGCAAGACACTGAACCCTAAGTTGCCCCCGATGGCAAGCTAGCACCTTGCATGCAGCTCTGCTACCATTGGTGTGTGAGTGTGTCTCATTTGTAAGTCGCTTTGGATAAAAGCGTCCGCTAAATGAATAAATGTAAAATGATGCACCTTCTTTAAGTCCACAGGTTTTTTCAGAATATGAATATTATTACACGTGTCAATGTAATTACTTCTCTCTGTCGATGTAGGTCATGTACAAGAACAACGACATCCGGTTGGAGCTTTCTCGGCTGGCGCGGATCGTGGACCCTAAGATGAAGATCCAGGGAGATGTTGTGTTTAAGTGCGAGAACGTGGCCACGTTGGACCCCATCTCGTTCGAGACACCCGAGGCCTACATCAGCCTCCCGAAGTGGAACACCAAACGCATGGGCTCCATCTCGTTCGACTTCCGCACCTCCGAGCCCAACGGCCTGATCCTGTTCACGCACGGCAAGCCGCAGGACAGGAAGGCGGTGGGGAGCCAGAAGAACACCAAGGTGGACTTCTTTGCGGTGGAGCTGCTGGACGGGAGTCTGTACCTCCTGCTGGACATGGGCTCGGGTACCATCAAGGTCAAAGCCACGCAGAATAAAGTGAACGATGGGACATGGTACCACGTGGACATCCAGAGAGACGGAAGATCAGGTCGGGGTGTGTGTGTGTGTGTGTGTTGCAGCTCGGTGTGCCTATTTATTTATTTATTTATTTATTTATTTATTATTATTTTTTTTTCCTCCTCCGTTTAATTAAAACTGCGTCCTGCTATATCTTGTGGCACACCAAAATTCGTACTGTGCGTTATCAGCGCTTAACAGGAGATATGTGAAATAAATAAATAAATAAATAAACAAACAAAACGAGCTTCAGTGCTAGTTAATTATTTGCAATTGGACGGTTTTAACGAATTCCAGACGGATTTATAAGACTCTCACGAAGGTCTAGTGGAATATTTAGCACTGAGGGACAGCCGTTCATGCTTACATCGTTCCTTCCTGCATCTGGTTTTCCCCCTCGTTCTCTTTCTCACACGCTCTCGCCTTTGACTCTGCACACAGCCGAATCGATCAGTACCGACTCCGTATCAGTTCGTACCACTCGTTTGTGCGAAAGGTCTCGAGGGATATTAATAATGCAGCCGACTAGACAATGGTGTTCGTGGGACCGGCCCGATGTCACTTCTGCAGAGATTAGCTGTATTGATCCTTTTCTCTCCACTCCACTGTGTGTGTGTGTGTGTGTGTGTGTGTGTGTGTGTGTGTGTGTGTGTGTTTAGTAAAGCCAGCTTTACAATTCGCAATTGGGAAATAATTGAATCTTTTGTTTTTATCTTGCCGTAAGATATTTTAGGTCGGAGTTGATTTGAAGCGTAACTGCGAAGGGAGTTTGTACCGTAACACGTTTCTCTCTGTAGGTACCATATCCGTAAACAGTCGTCGTACCCCGTTCACGGCCAGTGGAGAGAGCGAGATCCTGGACCTGGAGGGCGATATGTACCTCGGTGGACTTCCTGAGAATCGTGCCGGGCTCATCCTGCCGACCGAACTCTGGACCGCTATGCTCAACTACGGCTACGTGGGCTGCATCAGGGACCTGTTCATCGACGGACGCAGCAAAGACATCAGGCAGATCGCTGAAGAGCAGAACGGAGCGGGAATCAAACCCTCCTGCAACAAGGTGCCGGGGAAGCAGTGCGAGAGTTACCCGTGCAAGAACAAGGGGGTGTGTAAAGAGGGCTGGAACCGCTTCATCTGCGACTGCACCGGCACCGGATACTGGTCGCGTACCTGCGAGAGGGGTGAGTCGCCATCAGTGTTTATGTCTAGATACTGATCAAATTAAAGGAATTCATTCAGATTTTTGTATAACTATAGACGCACACATTGATGTTTATAGTTGTGAAGCTAGGCTAGATTTCCAATAATCACTTGAGTTCAGTTCGGCGCGAATGGTTTTTAGAGTAATCGTGTATTATTTACAAATGGCCTTGTGTCTGTTTATTCAGCATTTAACCTTTAAAATCTCACCAGGTGCCATTTGTAAACAGAGGATTAGTGACTTAATCGTAAAAATAAATAAGCTCATTAATCTCCCAGCGTGGAGCGGAGTACAGCAGTAGACCTGAGCTACATTTACCACTCGTGGCTTTTTTTCCTAAAATGAACATAATTATAAAGTAAAATAATGTAGGATTACTGAAATACAACATAATAAAATAATGAGTAATGCCTGAGACATATTTGGATATGCCCGGCTCGGACCTGTCACGTATGTATGCCCGTCTCTGACCTGATATGTACGTATGCCCGGCAGGGACCCGTGACAAACGTCAGGCTCTGGCCCGACATTTACGTATGCTCGCCCGGGACTCGTCACTTATGCCCGGCTCGGACCCGTCACGTATGCCCGACTCGGACTGTCAAAAACACCCGTCTCTGACCCGACATATATGTATGCCCGTCTCTGACCCGACATGTATGTACGCCCGTCTCTGACCCGCCATGTATGTACGCCCGGCCGGGACTCGTCACGTACGCCCGGCTCGGATTCGTCACATATGCCCGACTCGGACTGTCACAAACACCAGTCTCTGACCCGACATGTATGTACGCCCGTCTCTGACCCGACATGTATGTACGCTCGGCCGGGACTCATCACTTATGCCCGACTCGGACTGTCAAAAGCACTCGTCTCTGACCTGACATGTATGTACGCCTGTCTCTGACCCGACATGTATGTACGCCCGGCCGGGACTCGTCACGTACGCCCGGCTCGGATTCGTCACATATGCCTGACTCGGACTGTCACAAACACCAGTCTCTGACCCGACATGTATGTACGCCCGTCTCTGACCTGACATGTATGTACGCCCGGCCGGGACTCGTCACGTACGCCCGGCTCGGATTCGTCACATATGCCCAACTCGGACTGTCACAAACACCAGTCTCTGACCCGACATGTATGTACGCCCGTCTCTGACCCGACATGTATGTACGCCCGGCCAGGACTCGTCACGTACGCCCGGCTCGGATTCGTCACATATGCCCGACTCGGACTGTCACAAATACCAGTCTCTGACCCGACATGTATGTACGCCCGGCCGGGACTCGTCACGTATGCTCGTCTCGGACTGTCACAAACACCAGTCTCTGACCCAATATGTACGTACGCCCGTCTGTGACCCGACATGTATGTACGCCCGGCCGGGACTCGTCACATATGCCCGGCTCGGACCCATCATGTATGCCCGACTCGGACTGTCAAAAACACTCGTCTCTGACCCGACATGTATGTACGCCCGTCTCTGACCTGACATGTATGTACGCCCGTCTCTGACCCGACATGTTTGTACGTCCGTCTCTGACCCGACATGTATGTACGTCCGTCTCTGACCCGACATGTATGTACGCCCGGCCGGGACTCGTCACGTATGCTCGTCTCGGACTGTCACAAACACCCGTCTCTGACCCGACATGTACGTACGCCCGTCTCTGACCCGACATGTATGTACGCCCGGCCTGGACTTGTCACGTACGCTCGTCTCGGACTGTCACAAACACCCGTCTCTGACCCGACATGGTGCTCAATTATTCCTTGACTGCATGCTTTAGATATGTTGCCTGTTGGATAATTATCCGGTTTGTTTTTGTGTTTTCTTGGGGGGTGATTTCCAGGACTCAGAGTGAAATGTCATTGAGTCTGTAGATGGAGAGTATATTTACTGTAACGAGCTGTAAACAAGACACTCATGAATAAAAGCATGAGTATTGATTCTGTTCCCCTCGCTGCAATTTCATGTCAGTTTGATTAATACAAATGCAGCCATTCTATTCTGAGGCTGATTCTACTGAGATTCCTCCAGTGATGCATCACAAACTGAAAAACAGAACCATTCCAATAAAAGTACTCCGGTGTGTCCGAGTTCTCTCTGAGGGACAGGACATACTCTTTACTCATACTCATGACGTCAGCGCTTATATTTCTTATTATATCTTCCTTCTGACCTGAAGCTTTTAGGGATATTATAGAACACACGCATTTAAGGATTTAAATGCTTGTGTAAGATATGACTTGATCTTTATTCAGTACATTTTGAACCCGGATCTGATGACATTTTCTGGGCCTGAAACTAGCCCCGCCCCCCCTCCCTCTCCCCCTCCCACTGAGTGAAGCAGAGACGGTATGCTCCTTTCTGTCCTGTAAAAATACAAACACGCAAGCAAAAGGATTGTTCCATCCATCCATCTTCAACCGCTTACTCCTTCTCAGGGTCACGGGGAACCTGGAGTCTATCCCAGGAGGCATCGGGCACAAGGCGGGGTACACCCTGGACAGAGTGCCAGTCCATCGCAGGGCACAATCACATACACCCTCAGACACACACACTTTCATACACTACGGACACTTTAGATACGCCAATCAGCCTAACATGAATGTCTTTGGACTGGGGGAGGAAACCGGAGTACCCGGAGGAAACCCCCGACACACGGGGAGAACATGCAAACTCCGCACACACATGGCCCTGGCGGGACTCAAACCCCGGACCCTGGAGGTGTGAGGCGGACGTGCTAACCACTAAGCCACCGTGCGCCCCCAAAAGGATTGTTATTATTTAAAAATTATTATAAAATGACAAACTGCTCTTTTAATTGACCCTGGGCAACATGTGGCCATAAAAGAACACAAAATATATCAATTAAGTCATTAGTCAATTCCCAAATTATGAAGCATATCAAATTAGTTTCACTGTCTATTTGTGTTTGTGTTTTGTTTTGTGTGTGTGTGTGTGTGTGTGTGTGTGTGTGTGTGTGTGTGGGGACAGCTGCCCAGGGCACTTTGTCCCCGTCTTGTCTCTGTGGACTCCACATAGTTGGCTACATCACCTGATTTAATCGCTATTGATTCAGATGGTGTGAAGGCCATCAGGAATGACCCCTGTGTGTGTGTGTGTGTGTGTGTGTGTGTGTGTGTGAGTGAGAGAGAGAGAGAGAGTTAGCATCGTTTCACAGTATTCAGTACTCCCAGCTCAGCGATGAGGGATTATTCGAGTTTTACGGCCTTTGTTCTGTAGAACGGTGGGTTTTTACGGTAACTTCCAGCCTAAGTGTCATTCAGATAATGTTTGAACACAACATAAAGCTATGCAGGGATGATACATGAACTTTTTTTTTCCCCTCCTAAAAGCTCTCGCGTATTGATTTCGTGTTCTAACATCTCTGATTATGTTGGAAGAAGCAGCGAGAGATGACACCCATGGAGGTTTATCTCATAATTACTCTTTCAGACCTAATCTGCGTAATTATGTCTGTGATTCCGCTTCTTTCTTAGGTTGTCATTTCTTTTGATTGCCTGTGACTTTTTTTTTTCTTTCTCTCTGCCCTCTGGAGATGATGATGATGATGACAATGATGATGAGGAGGAGGAGGATGATGATGATGATGATAAGGAGGAAGCGGAGCATGAGGATGAGGAGGAGGAGCAGGATGATGATGATGAGGAGGAGGAAGAGAAGCAGGATGATGATGAGGAAGAGGAGCAGGATGAGGATGATGATGAGGAGGAGGAGGTAGAGGAGCATGATGATGAGGATGAGGATGATGAGGAGGAGGAGCAGGATGATGATGAGGAGGGGGAGGTAGAGGAGCACGATGATGAGGATGAGGATGATGAGGAGGAGGAGCAGAATGATGATGAGGAGGAGGAGGAAGAGAAGCAGGATGATGATGAGGAAGAGGAGCGGGATGAGGATGATGATGAGGAGGAGGAGAAGGAGGAGCATGATGATGAGGAAGAGGAGCACGATGAAGAGGATGATGAGGATGAGGAAGAGGATCAGGATGATGATGATGATGATGAGGAAGAGGAGCATGACGATGATGATGATGATGAGGAGGAGGAGCACGATGATGAGGATGAGGAAGAGGATCAGGATGATGATGATGATGATGATGAGGAGGAGGAGGATGAGGAAGAGGAGCAGGATGATGAGGATGATGATGAGGAAGAGGAGCATGACGATGATGATGATGATGATGAGGAAGAGGAGCATGACGATGATGATGATGAGGAGGAGGATGAGGATGATGATGATGACTATGAGGAAGAGGAGCATGACGATGATGATGATGAGGAGGAGGAGGAGCACGATGATGAGGATGAGGAAGATGATCAGGATGATGATGATGATGATGATGAGGAAGAGGAGCACGACGATGATGATGATGAGGAGGAGGATGAGGAAAAGGAGCAGGATGATGATGATGAGGAGGATCAGGAAGAGGTGCATGACGATGAGGAGGAGGAGGATGAGGAGGAGGATGAGGAAGAGGAGCAGGATGATGAGGATAATGATGAGGAAAGGGAGCAGAATGATGATGATGAGGAGGAGGAGGATCAGGAAGAGGTGCATGACGATGAGGAGAAGGATGATGAGGAGGAGGATGAGGAAGAGGAGCAGGATGATGAGGATGATGATGAGGAAAAGGAGCAGGATGATCATGATGAGGAGGAGGAGGATCAGGAAGAGGTGCACGACGATGAGGAGGAGGATCAGGAAGAGGAGGTGCACGACGATGAGGAGGAGGATGAGGAAGAGGAGCAGGATGATGAGGATGATGATGAGGAGGAGGAGGAGGTTGGGTCTGTGAAAGAGACTCAATGATTAGATCTCTCCGCTTTGAAGGTTTACAGTAGTCCCTGCGTGTGACCTTGTTTATGGGTCGTATTCAGAGTTCACTTACTTGTGTATTAATTAATGCAGAAATATATAGGCACAGAGACAGATAGACAGGCAGACACAGACTGTAGACAGACAGACAGGAAGACCGGCAGACAGATAGACAGATTGAACGACAGGCAGACAGACTACAGACAGATATAGACAGACAGATAGACAGGCAATCAGACGGCTAGGCATACAAATAGACAGACTGAATGACACACAGACACATAGACTGTAGACAGATAGACAGGCAGATAGATATATAGGCAAGCAGACAGGCAGACAGACAGATAGGCATACAAATAGACAGGCAAACACATAGACTGTAGACAGACAGACAGACAGACAGACAAGCAGAAGGCTAGATAGTCAGACAGGCAAACAGATAGACAGGCAGACAAGTAGACGGTAGACAGACAGACAGATAGATATATAGGCAAACAGACAGGCAGACAGACAGATAGGCATACAAATAGACAGGCAAACACATAGACTGTAGACAGACAGACAGACAGACAGACAAGCAGAAGGCTACATAGTCAGGCAGGCAGACAGATAGACAGGCAGACAAGTAGACGGTAGACAGACAGACAGACGAGCAGAAAGCTAGATAGTCAGACAGACAAGCAAATAGACTTACTTAACTAACAGATTTATATGAACTCATACAGACACACACACACACACACACACACACACGCCCTCCTCTGCTTCCCCAGCAATCTGCCTGATTTCACAGTTTGTAAGAATCAGCTTGCATTCTGCTCGTCCCACCTCATCATTCATCTGTGTGTGAAAAGTCTGTAATCAGGCTGAATAGCCAATCAGAGCCACGCCTGAAACGAAATAAATAAATAAATAAATAAATAAGAAGCAGCGACTTGGTGGAGAAAACGCGCCAGACGCAAATAAAATCCACAGTGCTGAATAGGTGCAACACTGTGTGTGTGTGTGTGTGTGTGTGTGTGGGTGTGTGTGTGTGTTATGCTGCGCCACTGATAAAGTTCTTTTACAAACACACACACACACACACACACACACACACACTGCTTCATGCATTACTTCTGGGGCAAATCTGATATCGGATATTCAAAGCCTTTGTAGATTATGTTCACTCACATCTGCAGTAGAAACGTTTCCCCGAATCATTTTCCCGTGAGAACACAGTTTCCACTTCCTGTTAAATCCGTGACATATCGAGACGACTACATTTTCAGCCTTGTTAGGCGGGTTTCGGTCCCGGTGCTCTGGACGTTTTCTCGACCTAGACATCGGAGGACGGAATAATCCGAAATGTGCTGAAAAGATCCGGTTTTTGATTGACTTTACGGGACGTACCTGTACTCCTGTTCGACGCACGTGACTGGAGGAGAGATTTGGCTGAGCGCGCATCGTGATGTCACGTGACGCGTCTCGGCCATTTTGAAAAATCGCAAGCTCCTCGGAATGTCGTGGAGTTTGCTTGATTTCTGCGATAATTGTCCGAGATCGTTATATCGTAGAGGGACCGGTGAGTGTGCTGTAGGAACGTAATCAAAAACGAGGAAGGAAGTCTTTCCTTCGTCCTCTACAGCACCACAGCGCTTTGCCGAAGTTTTTACGCTCTTACTGACGTCATCCGTCATCGGTTCGCCGTCTTTTCTCACTTTTATCAGTTTTTCTAAGGCGAGAGATTCTCCCGACGACGGGGCACGCGAGTCCATCAGATACGCCGCGGATCTTTTCCTCCTCTAATCACACTGAAAGCTCGGAAGATGGACGAGCCACGGAAGGCGTGTTGCGCTGTTTTCCAGCGCCCGCTCTTTCCGACAGAGATGAAAGACGCTCAATTTTGTCGCTGCCGATCGTTTGTGCGCGTTTCGTCCAATAAAGAGGAAAACAAAGCAAATGGGAATGGACGAAAAGGGGTGGGGGGGGGGGGCGGGGGGAGAACGCTCAGAGATTCGTCTATACAGCGTGTCAGTGTAATCTGTGTTTCAGGGTGGAACGCTGTGATGAATGAACATCGTCCTGGGCAATATCACGACTTCAGCACGTCGCAGACTGGTGATCGAACGTCACGTGAAATGATGATATTAAACGAAAAGCAGCAGCGCAAAGTGCAAAGGAAGGAGTTTAAGCCTTGTGTAGGCGGGGTCAGACCCCGTGTAATTCGCACCCTGGTCTAGCGTATGCTGTTAAAGATAAATAATCAGCTTCAGGGTGGTGAGAGTAACTCCCACCTTCCGAACGTCCATGCTTTGATCATTATAACAGCACGACACCAAGGATTAAATCCCGTACGTGTCTAATATACATCGTCTAATATTTGACCGTAAACGCGATAAACCTTACAGTCTTTCCTTCTGGTCAAGAGTGAGCGGAATGAGGTGACGTGCTTCTGTCTCTCTCTCTTACCCCCCCCCCTTCTGCAAGGCCCCTGTGATAAGATCAGAGGAAGGATTAGCCATTTCTTCTTTAAGCTCTGTCTGCTTCCAGCCTCCCCCATAATTATGTGTCAAGGCCATTTTGTGATGTATTACACGCTCCTGTAATCAGACTGCAGGAGATGCCGGAGGGAGTGTTTGGGAATGGGGCGGCGGTGTGCGAACGCGCGTGTGCGGCTGGTTTGTTATCTTTGCATATTGTGCGTTGAGGAAGCGAAAAATAGAAAAGCGTGTTCAACTCCTTCTGCGTCGGTATTTATTTATTGTATAATCTTAGAGATCGAATGTATATCCGGTGTTTAAATCCTCACTCGGATTCATTTTACATGTAGAGGTGGGTGATGTCATTATGTCGTTATTACTGGAGTATGGGCGGCTGTGGCGCAGTCGGTAGAGCGGGTTGTCCACTAATCGTAGGGTTGGCGGTTTGAATCCCGGCCTGGATGACTCCACATGCCGAAGTGTCCTTGGGCAAGACACTGAACCCCAAGTTACACCACCTTATAACATCTATAAACCGACCAGTAGCGATAACGCTAAGTAATTGACTTGCATCAGAAGTCAGGGCTCATATTACCTCATTTTGACCTTCGTGTGACCTCCGCTACCAAGTGTGTGGGAAAGAACCCACAGACTCCTCCATGCTCATATTGTCCTAGCAACAAGCTAACCAGCTAACTGAAATGAGCGATGTACATCTTCCTCCTCAAAACAGAGAGCTGTATAGTCGGTAAGAAGCGCTGCTGTGGTTACTGTTGATGCTGGGGGCGGCCATTTTGATTCGATATCACTGATCACAGAGGTCAGAAATTATTACCGTTAATTGAACGCAGCACGCTATATACTGTATGTCCCGTCTGAATTGACATATTGGTAAAGATTATGTGTTATATCCTGTAATATAGACAGTATCTCACAAAAGTAAGTACACCCCTCACATGTGTGTAAATATGTGATGATATCTTGTCATGTGACAACACTGAAGAAATGACACTGTGCTACAATGTAAAGTAGTAAGTGTACAGCTTGTGTAACAGTGTAAATTTACTGTCCCCTCAAAATAACTCAACACACAGACATTAATGTCTAAACTGCTGGAAACAAAAGAGAGTACACCCCTAAGTGAAAATGTCCAAATTGGACCCAAAGTGTCAATATTTTGTGTGGGTACCATTATTTTCCAGCACTG
>JAFFST010009292.1:4778-17059 GCA_022414735.1 Noturus placidus
TATATATATATACACACATACACACACGTGTGTGTGTGTGTGATATTTCAGATTAAAAGAGGAACTGAGCCCTTGATTTCATTACAGAAGAGTGTTCATTTTTATTAATTCACTTTAACAAGGAGACATTTAAAGAGATATATTTTCACATTTCAGTCGGATTGATACGTTCTCACGTCGCACTGTAGCGTCTCTGCAGGAACAGACGCAGGTGTTCGTGTCCGTGTTTATTACCCGTACCTGGCCTTCTCATTGGCCAGTGCCAGGTGGCGGATGTTAGCCACGCAGCTGGCCGCCGCCTCCTGCAGCACCTCGTCTGTAGATCCCATCATGCCGAGCAGGAGCTGTGACACAAACAGACACATCAAAACCACAACCACCGGTTCCTCACAGCGCGCATCGAACACGCAACACTACACTACAGCTTCTGTGTTAAGATTTACACCATGGCATTGTTGAATTCTGGACTGTGATTGGTCAGGAGTATTTGATTTGTTTGCGGGTCTGACAGAAGTGCAGCTGGAAATCACGCGTTTATATCAACACACTCGTTCTAATACGTTACGTACTGCACCTAAACGGATTCCCACGTAGTGAATTTTTCAGTGAAGGAGATTTACGGAAGGAGTCTCCAGTCCGAGGTAAAGCTGTCACTTCAGGACAGAAGACAGAAAGAACACTCTTCGGGATGTTCTCTTATAGGAACATTTTTGTCTAATAATCCAGAATTATTACTGACATACACTGCAGATTCTTGCTAGCTGTGTGTGTGTGTGTGTGTGTGTGTGTATAAAAATGTCTTCTATAAGTGTCTAAAGACAGTATATTCTAAACAAGGATATTACACGCTCAGTGAAGGTGTATAAATATTCCTCAAACCTTTTTTTGGCTACATGTGTGTAATAATGTATAGTTGTAAAAAAAAATAGCCTCGCCTTAAAAGCTATAAAATAGAAGAGGGGAAAGCGGTGGCTAGTGGAATGTCGTGATGTGTGTACGTGCGTGATGTTGAGAATATACCGACTACGCATCGTAACGTACTCTATTTCCATCCGGTAGCTGCAGTAACGTCCGCGATTAAAAAAAAACCAACAACAACAACAATGTCCTTTTCTCGAGTCTCGAGCACGAGTCAAATCGGATCCTTCCAGTTTGGCCTGGTTATATGCCGTTCGCGTTTGATCGCTCCTCTCCACACCCGGCCCGCTAAACTCCAAAAGAGACCGCTTTCCGGAACAGTCTGGCTACGTAAAAGAACACATTAAAAGCTTTCGCTTTTTACAGTGCAGAAACGGTTACTCATTATACTGTCAGATGATGTGAATGTTAAAGGAGACGAGTGGGTGCCAATGCCACACTGTGGCTACACGACATGGCATGGTATAATATACTTGTCTGTCGTTCTTATTTGCATGCGCGGTGAGGAGAGCCGTGCTCGTGGATCTAAATAAACACAAACTACTGAAAAAAGCAACACTGGCACCACAGAACCTTTAAATGTCATCCTCTATGCAGGCCCAGCGGCAGGCAGCAGATTGTGGTGAACTCTTCCAAACTCTTCCTTTTCATTCTTCTTGACCTTTTCATGACCCTAACACATTTTATTTTTCTCCCCCCCCCCCAAAAGCTCAATGACCTTAGCTGCATTTACACTGCAGGAACCTTTTCAGGATTTTCTCCCTGCTTTTTAACTGGCATGGAGAAAGCAAAAGAAACATTTTCCTAAGAACCCAAGAACTTTTTTCAGGAATTTAAGACCTTTAAAGTGTAGCGATGCCATGAGAATGTTTTTTCGTTTGTTTTTAAGAACACAGGTACATCGGTACTTTTCGGCAAACTTGCACTGCGGGAACCTCATAAGGAACCAAAGAAATATTTCAGAACATCAGGGAGCTGTAGGTGTGTTTCTGAAACAGAGATATGTTTAGTGTGTGAAATTAGGCGCTTTTATTATCTGTATTTCCCCTTGGGGATCAGTCAAGTCCATCCTTCCATCCTATCAATCCATCCCTCCCTCCATCTAATAGATGTATCCCATTGATCCATCCCATCCACTGAATCATATCCATCCATTCATCCATCTTATTAAATCCCAACCCTCCCATCTATCCCAACATTCCAATCATCCACCGTAACAGTTCATCTATCCATCAAATTATCCATTCATCCATCCAACGATCTATCCATCTATTCTCTCTGTACCATTCTGTCCATCCCATCATTGATACCATCATTCCCATCCCATCACTCACACAGTCTTCTCGCTCATGACAAAGCAGGGAATTTGAATAAACATTTACATTTTTTCTTTTATTCAAAGCGACTTACAAATGAGACACACTCACACACCAATGGGAGCAGAGCTGCATGCAAGGTGCTAGCTTGCCATCGGGGGCAACTTAGGGTTCAGTGTCTTGCCCAAGGACACTTCGGCATGGGATCACCCGGGCCGGGATTCCAACCACCAACCCTACGATTCGTGGATTAGTGGGCAACCCGCTCTACCGACTGAGCCACAGCCGCCCTATGACTATCTAACACTACACCGTGTTTGTTCTGTCCTTGGGGAGATTTAGTATGCGCTATTAAAACCAGGTTTCTGTAAAAATGTCTAAATAAAATAAAACGGAAAACAACAACAACAACAACCCCTAAGCCGCCGTATCAGGAGGTCTGACTTGTTCATTTAATCAGTCGTTTTCCAGCTAACTGGCTGATTCTGTGTGGCTCCTGCAGGGAATCAGAAACGCCATGTGTTTCTGTGTATGTAATTGAGAGCTTCTGGGCTCGGTGTTATCTTTGTGTTCACGTCATGTGTGTGAGGGCGAGGCCCGGGGTTGAACTCTGACTCCTTCCGTGTTAGACACACATTCGCTGGGCTGCTGCACTCATTTATGCGGTCGACGCCGTGCCAAGGCGGAGAGAGGCGAGACATTCCCAGAATTCCCTGCTCAAAGATAAACACAGAAAGGAAAACATAAGAAGGGAAGGCAAATCTTCTATCTTCTACCCGAACCGGATTCCTCGATTTAATCAAGAGAAAATAATAGACTTGAGCCCGGGGAACCTTTTCATGGGCTGCTTTATTTAGAAATGCTACTGCCAGCTTCTTTGTGTCTGCTCAGGAGCACTGCGGATCGGTTAACGGTTTTCAGCTGGAGTCCTTTCCAGATCGAGTGTGAAATAGCATCGAGAGCATGTCAGAGAAGCAATCGGACGTGAACACGCGAGACTGCGGAGACGTGCCGGCCAGCTCAGACAGGCTTCTTTTGTGAGCGGCTAGAGGATGCCAGCGCCTGCGTGCCAGTGTTCAGAGCGTGTTATTCAGCCTGAGCCAAACAGGGGCTCCCTCGCGCAGTCGCTCTGCACCGCTCCAAAACACACGGCACACAAACACAAGCACAACACCTCGTCTGATCGGTTTCCCTTATCTCCTACTAAAGCCGAGTGAAGGATCCTGACCACTGTGTAAGCACTGCAGACACATTTTCCCAAGCCCTGTGCAAACATGTGTACACACCTTCACACACACACTCACACGCATGGAGGTGTCATGGTGTTAAGTGCTAGGGAGGTACGCTGCTGTTTCCTGCGGAGAGGGACTTCAATAGCTCTAAAGCCTAAAGCTAGGGTACACCTGAGACCCATTAGGGCAACTTCCCATACTTGAGCCCTCATCACTCTGTACAAGCCTGCAGTCAACACCCTCACACTCCATCCCCCTCTTCTCCATTCTTCATCCCCCTCTCCATACCTCCCCTCTGCGACTCCCTCTCTTTTCGCCCGTTACTGCTCCCTTCAGTGCAACTCTGCTATTTTTAACTCCCTTCAGGACTGTAGCCCCGGCTACACAGCCTACACTCTTTATACGTTTTCACTTCAAGAACCTTTCAGGAACCTAGATGAACACCCCCACCAAAAAATAATCCTTAGTCATGCTTCCACTGCAAGAACCTTTCAGGAACCTAGATGAACACCCCCACCAAAAAAAAAATCCTTAGTCATGCTTCCACTGCAAGAACCTTTTCAGGAACCTTTTAAGGAAGTGAGGAATCTTTACAAGGATTTTCACAGTTTCATTGCAGGAACTTGTTCATAAACCTAACAACTTGCTCAGGAACTTTAGGTGAGCTTCTGATGCAGGAAAGAAAATTCAGGAACCCAGGCCACTTTCCACTCGAAGAACCTTTTTCAGGAATCTAGGAGGTTTTTCAAGAATGTGGGGAATTTGAGCACTGAATAAGAATAATACCAAAACGATTCTCCAGGGGATGGAGGGGCATACTCTCTCTCCCCTGTCAATCACAGTCACACTAGACAATTGTAAGTAAGTAAGAAAGTAAGTAAGTAAGTAAATTTTATTTGCTGAACAAATTGTCGGTGTCTGTGAGCTTATGTATGTGGAAGAGGGCAGACAGCACTTTCCTCCGAATCTGTTATAGCTGGTGGGATTTGGCAGGTGACCAGATTGGGGATAAAATACTGGAAATCAAGAATATGTAATTGTTGAATACATCAACAGTTAGCTGGATAACTAACTAAACCAAGCCAAGACTTTTTAGGATGCACGACTTGTTATCTCGAGCTTTGTTATCTAAAGAACTCGCTAGACAAAAACAACACATTGATGTCTTCTGGGGTTTTTTTTAGCCACACAAATAGCTAGCTACAAAACTTTCCTAGATGAAAATGATATTTAGAAGACGACTGCTGTAGGTCACCTGAGGTCAACTTGAGACCAATTTGTAAATTGGTAAAGCCAATACCTACACTCTTTGAGGAAAAAAAAAATCTTTGTAGTGGAATCCTTTGTTGAACCATAGAACGGAGTTTCTATTTTCCTAAATAAATAAATAGAACTGTTTTAGAGATCCAGAACCTTTACACATCCAAAGAACCACTGAGGAACCTTTTTGCCTAAAACTATAGACGTTGGTACACATTTGGACATGCACCTGAGAAGCTCTACATTCCTCATTCGTCTCGGTGTGAGTGAGTGAGAGAGGATAGTGGTAGCCTGAGTGTGTGCTAGTGTGTCGTCTGTTCTTCATAATCCAGCAGCCTGAACCTGCTCTCCACTCAGCATGACTAAGAGAAACAGCACAGAACCTGAAACATGCGCCGTGCTTTACATCAGCTCTCTCTCTCGCTCTCTCTCACTCACTCTCTCTCTCCCCCTCTCCCTCTCTCACTCTCGCTCTCCCTCTCTCTCTCGCTCTGTGTCTCTCTCTCTCTCTCTCTCACTCTCTCTCTCCCTTGCGCACTCTCTCTCTCCCTCTCTCTCTCCCTCACTCTCTCTCTCTCTCTCCCTCTCTCGCGCTCTCTCTCTCGCACTGTGTCTCTCTCTCTCTCACTCACTCTCTCTCTCTCTCGCTCTCTCTCTCTTTCTCTCTCTCTCTCTCGCTCTCTCTCTCTTTCTCTCTCTCTCGCTTGCTCTCTCTCTCTCGCTCTCTCTCAGCATGAACACGACAGTGAAAACAAGCAGGCTCGGAAAAACAGAAGTAGCATCAGTGTTCAGAGGTTCGGATGGCAGCGCCGGGCCTCTGCAATCTTTTTCTCATTTATTCTTTTAAATCACCACAAAAATACACAGCAGAAAACAGGATTTGGCAACCGGCACTGCTGAAATCCCCTCACATGAAAATGCCTGAGCATTACCATCTGCATTGTGTAATTTACTTCCATTCAATTCACAAAAAAAACCCCAAAAAAACAACTTTGGTTCTATTCTAAAGAACGCTGAGTGAAGCTGCCTCTGAGGATTTATGGCTTTAGCAAATCATCTCCAGCACCTCAGCAGCAAAGAAGAAGAAGAAACTGAGAAACGGTTATAAAAATATGACCGTAATTTCATTTTTTCATTCCAGCTTTGAAAAACTAAAAGTGCTTCTGAGTAAGAGTACATGGATCTTCTAGAAAGCAGTGTTTTCTACAATCTAAAATCAGAACATATTAAATCCAGTTTATGTCCTGGATATCAAAACCAAGACGTCAAAAACCTTGTAGTCAACCTGGAGCTTCCTCAGACAAGCCAAGAGATTCCTCCATCTAGCCCAAGACTTCACCAGGGCTTTCTCCATCAGGCACAAACTCCCACCTGGAGCTTCACCTGGAGTTCACCTCAAGAAGTTTCATTCTTACATTACATTTATGGAATTTGGCAGATGCTCTTATCCAGACCGACTTACATTTATACCATTGAGCAATTGAAGGTTAAGGGCCTTGCTCAAGGGCCCAACATTAGTAGCTTGGCAGTGCTGGGGTTTGAACTCCTGAACTTCTCATCAGTACCTCCGAGCCTTTAACCACTGAGCCACCACTGCCCATTCTTCAAACCTAGGACATAATCCTTTGGCCCTCCTACACTTGGCCCAAGGTTTCTTCTCTCTGGCAGGGACGTCCTCCCTCTGTGGTTTAAACCATCCACTCAACTTGAGGCACAAACTGTCTAGCCCAAGGTTCAGCTTGGGACTTTGCCTGTCCTGCGGCTTAATCCATCTACCCTGCATTGAGCTTGAACTGTCTATCCCAGGGCTTCTTGGGACCAACCTGGGGTGTCTTCTGTCCAGCACAGGGCTTCTTCTATATGTCTCATGACTTGCTTCATCCAACTTGGGAATTCATTTGTCCAGGCATGGGCTTCCTCCGTCCAGCCGACGAGGGTTTCAAACTGTCTATTCCGAGTTTTTTGTGGGTTTAACTGTAAGAACGGCAACAATGCCTTCAGCACTGACCATAGTTCTGAAAAATCGTTTTAATTAACATCAGCAGAAAAGGCAACCGAGCACAAATAAAACGCTCTTACAAAAAGAACCGACAGTCTGCATTTGAACGTACAGACACTCGTAAAAATATAATACTGGGCTGAACCAATCGCTCGACATCCTTTCATATTTTTATGAAATATTCTAATAAATATTACAAGTTCCTTTCTTGGTTGGAATAAATAGTGTACAGAATATTGTACGAGGGCCGTATTTGTTGCTTGTAAAGCCAGTGAGGACAGGACCAAAGCTCAGACTGGTCTGTAATGGCTTTTCCAGGGTAAAATACTTTCTTCTCAATGCTTAATTTCCTCTACTCAAGCATAGGGGACTGGGTTCTACACCATTAACACCAGCCAGCAAGAACGTTAGTGTCTGAACACTAGTCTCAGAGAGAACGCAGCATGCAGACAGAGAGAGAGAGAGAGAGAGAGACAAAGAAAGAGAGACAGAGACAGAGAGAGAGAGAGAGAGAGAGAGAAAGAGTGGAGGAGAGAGAGAGAGACAGACAAAGAGAGAGAGTGAAAGAAAAAGAGACAGAGACAGAGAGAGAGAAAGAGAGGAGGAGAGAGAGAGAGACAGACAGAGAGAGAGAGACAGAGAGAGAGAGAGAAAGAGAGGAGGAGAGAGAGAGAGAGAGACAGAGAGAGAGAGAGAGACAAAGAAAGAGAAAAAGAGACAGAGAGAGAGAAAGAGAGGAGGAGAGAGAAAGAGACAGACAGAGAGAGAGAGAGAGAGTGACAGAGAGAGAGAGAGAAAGAGAGGAGGAGAGAGAGGAAGAGAGAGAGAGAGAGAGAGACAGAGAGAGGGAGAGAGAGGAAGAGAGAGAGAGACAGAGAGAGGAAGAGAGAGAGAAAGACAGAGACAGAGAGATGGAGACAGAGAAAGGGAGAGAGAGGAAGAGAGAGAGAGAGAGAGAGAGAGGAAGAAAGAGAGAAAGACAGAGACAGAGAGATGGAGAGAGAGAGGAAGAGAGAGAGGGAGAGAGAGGAAGAAAGGGAGAAAGACAGAGACAGAGAGATGGAGAGAGAGAGAGGAAGAGAGAGAGAGGGAGAGAGAGATTATTATGACTTTAAGCTGCTACATGTTCTTAGCAAAAGCTCCGAGGTTTGAAATACGGCTGCAATAATATCAGGAGACAGTCTTGAGTTTTACACCCGTTCATAAATTAGACTGGAGTGCAGACATCGTTCCCTGATAAACGTTCTCCAAACCCATTTACAACGTTTGGAAATATTGTTTTAACACGTTTTCCGCCACGCTAAAACATATATCACGTGTAAAATGCAGCCAAGTGGTCTTGCCCCCCCTCCTGCTCTCGGTTATGTGTCCTCGGGGCGAGTCAGGTATACTGGAGGTGAAGACAAATGGAACTGAACATGTGTGTGTGTGTGTGTGTGTGTGTGTGTGTGTGTGTGTGGGTGGGTGTTCTATAGAGAGAAAATGACTGAGTGTAATTGTTAATAATGGTGCAATAGTTACAAAAATCTACTGTATGTGCACACACCCTTAAACAATAAACGCGTGGATAAATACACAGGACATGTGATTAATAAATAAACTGAGCTTAATGACTTTTGCAAATTGGACTTTACTCTTTTGGAAACGGCCGACATTGAGCCGGGTCTCTAATTACGGGCCGTGCTAAACCACAGCAGCACATCAGCCTGGTGCTCGCCATTAAAGCAAAAAGAACATGGGGAAAAAAGCGACTTGGCTGAAACGTTGCGACCGCGTTCATAATTTATCCGCCTGTTCCTACTGGGGAAGCGTTTTACCACTCTGTGTTTGCAAACACTTTTCTCATGTGAAAATATTTAACAGTGGAAATGCTGAAAGTTACACATCTGCTACTAGACACTGGCGTAACACAAAGACGCTCTGCATCTGCATTCGAATTTAAACCAAAGTGGGAATAATAAAAAAAAATTATTATATGTACACGACCGCTCTACCTCCAGAAACACTCACCACCCCCCCCCCCCCCCCCAAACAAAATACAGAATTAGAAACCTCAGCAGTGTCTAGCTCTGAGAGTTCCTCGACCTGAGCTATATTATTCCAGTTCATAATTGGTTTCAACTAGGGATGTGAGCAAACTAGCAGCCTCACTTTAAACCAGCGTGACCATGACCAGGCGGTTACTAAGGATGCTGTGAAAGCACCACACAGCTCTATACGTTCATGACAACACAGTATGTATTTTAAAATATTCAATATTCTTGTTTTCAATTTTTACGCACTAAAGGAGCTTCTGAGTGTAGGGTACATGGAGCTTCTTTAAAGCAGTGTATTCTGAAAACTAAAATCAGAGTTTGGAATCAAAACCAAGCTGTCAAAAACACTGTAATCAAAAATATTTCGATCATTTCTTTATCATGTAGCCTGGAGCTTCTTTTGACCAAAGTAAGGCTTTCCATCATCTGGCCTGGGGACAAATCCGACCAGCTAGGGGCTTCATCTGACCCAGCTAGGGGCTTCATCTGAATAAACGGGGGCTTCATCTGACCCAGCTAGGGGCTTCATCTGACCCAGCTAGGGGCTTCATCTGAATAAACTGGGGCTTCATCTGACCCAGCTAGGGGCTTCATCTGACCCAGCTAGGGGCTTCATCTGACCCAGCTAGGGGCTTCATCCGAATAAACTGGGGCTTCATCTGAATAAACTGGGGCTTCATTTGTCCAAACTGGAACTTCATCCGACCCAGCTAGGGGCTTCATCTGAATTAAATGGGGCTTCATCCGACCCAGCTAGGGGCTTCATCTGAATTAAATGGGGCTTCATCCAACCCAGCTAGGGGCTTCATCCGTCCAAACAGGGGCTTCATCTGCCCAGCTATGGGTTTCATCTGCTCATCTAGGGGTATCATCATCCCTATGTAGGGCTTTACACAGACATACCCTAAGCCAAATTTAAACCAGGCTGTTACTAATCATGCTGGAAATGCATCACACAGTGCCACACGTTCACGTTAACATGTGGTCTTTGTTTGTCCAGTGAGCTTCATATCTGACCACTTGCTCACACCTGCATAAAAGTAAAAACCCACTTGTGTCCCATGAGCTCCTAGTCCCCATGCACACCTCCAGTCTTCTAACCTTTCCCCAGGTTTTCCTTTAACAAAAGGGGTTTGTATCCGTTTAGAAATTTAAACATTAACACACACCTGCATCAGTGTTCAAGTCTCAGCTTACAGCATCTAAACATAAACCTGACTTACTGCTGTCATGTCCACCCTGGCAGAAGCACCCAGTGACCCTACAGTATATAATGCACAGCTACACAATCCAACATGTTTATTTATTCACTTCTGCACCGCTCGGCGTATTGGTTAACACTTCCTTGCACTATACTTACACTATACTGTTTTTCCACTTATTTATAGTAGTTTAACTGGTTTGGGGCAGTGGTAGTGCAGCGGTTAGGGTTCGGAGCTCGTGATTGGAAGATTCTGGGCTCAAATCCCAGGACGTTAACCCTCAGCTGCTCAGCTCTATGCTCTGATTGTATCCTGTATCGTTTACAAGTCAGTACAGACAAACGGGATAGCACTTTACTGCGGCAAAGCAATCATACATCACTAACTATCCATAATTAATATAATACCAGAGCCAGAATATTAACGTATACTTATCATCTTTAATAGCAAATAAGAAATCAGTATTTATGGTAAGTCCTGCTTAAAATGTTGAAATTAAACGAATCGATGGCACTGTGGGTTAAAAATATTTCGGCAGTAATCACCGGACATGTAATTGATGAGATTCATGCGTGTGCTACTGACTAATTATTGTAACACACAAAGCTTCCAGTCTTCCATTTACACACTCTGGCATACAACTCCCACAAATCCTAAAGCGTGCCAGGTTTCTGCCCAGCAGCGCCTATAAACTTTCTGCATGTTCGTTCATGACGTACAGAATAGAATACACGCTTTACAGCCTTCTGCGTGTTACTGGAGGACTCGTATTAATATTATATGGCATCTAGACATTTCACTTCAAACAGCTGTCACTCAGAGGTTAAACGTCTTGCGGTCTCGCGCTCCTATAGCTTTCTGAGATCCAGAGACACACCATGCTGCCATTCCACCCTGTCCCAATCCAGGCGCTCGCTTAGCAACCGTTCCCCGGGTGACAGAATTTACGTGCTCTTCTGCCCTGGCATCCCAGGAGCTGTGGGACTGGCCGGGAAAAGCGGCACCCAGCACACACACACTGCTGTTTGCTTAGCCCAATTCCCATGACGGTTAGAAAACGCGCGCGCGCTTCCGCCGCACGAGAAAGAAAACCAGGCCTTGTTCTGTCTGCCCTCGCTGCTCCACAAGACCTCGGAAAACAGCTTGCAGCCTTTCAAAATTTATTAGTGATGTTTTCACACGTCACTTACAAAAAAAAAAAAAGAAAGAAAGAAAGAAGAAAGGGGCGGTTGGGACAGTTCTCCAGAGAGACCCAGGCTGGAAATAACGTGTGTGTGTGTGTGTGTAGGGAAGTGTAAATATCACACAGCAGCTTCACCTCAATAAAGTAGAACATGATGCAAACCTTAAAACCAGAAAGCTAGAAATGGATTTAAAATAAATACAACAAAAAGTCGCCACCACAGAGTAATTGATTTTACACAATATAATCCAATATCATATAGTGTACTTCGGCATTGGTGAAACATGGATTATTCACTATATAATTACACACACACACACACACACACACACACACACACAGATACACACACATATGTATGAAAAAACACACACATACATATATACACATACTGAACATACATATATATACACAGTATCTCAGAGAAGTAAGTACACCCCTCACATGTGTGTAAATATGTGATGATATCTTGTCATGTACAGCACTGAAGAAATGACACTGTGCTACAATGTAAAGTAGTGAGTGTACAGCTTTTTTGATCAAGGTTTTTTTATCAACATTTTCAACTCAAACATATACAGCAAATACACAGAACAAAACCACCCCCCTCCCCCCCCCCGTGCCAGACACAGAAAATCCATAATACAAATTGCAAAGCCAGACCATCATAGAAAAGAAGAGAGCAAAAGAAACAAAATTATAGACAATTAACACGTATTACTGTCAGCGTTCACGTCCCTGACAAAGAACAGAAAAGGTTGCCAAATCTTTCTACAATTTCCCAGTCGCTCCCCTGACAGTGTACCTAATCTTTTCCAACTTAAGATGACACATGACGTCCCTGACCCAGTGACCATACACTGGTGGAACAGGATCCTTCCATCTAAACGATATTAACCTCCAAAAGGGTACAGAAGGACATCATGCTGGTCTCATATCGTCTAAAAGGAGAATTCTCCGGCGTCACCCCAAACAGTGCAATAAGAGGAGATGGCTGTACTACACTTCCCAATATCTTAGTAAAAGTGTCAAAAATAGATTGCCAGAATGTGTACAGCTTCGGACAAGTCCAGAACATATGCAGCAGAGTGGCTGGGGCCTGTCAGCATCGATCACATGTGGGATCTATGTCGGA
>JAFFST010009292.1:35580-50616 GCA_022414735.1 Noturus placidus
GGTATTAACTTAAGGGGGCTGAATAATTTTGCTCGCCCAATTTTTCAGTTTTTTATTTGTTGAAAAAGTTTGAAATATCCAATATATTTCGTTCCACTTCATGATTGTGTCCCACCTGTTGTTGATTCTTCACAAAAAATTACAGTTTTATATCTTTATGTTTGAGGCCTGAAACGTGGCAAAAGGTCGAACAGTTCAAGGGGGCCGAATACTTTCGCAAGGCACTGTATCTCACACACACACTAGTGATGCTTATTTACTTATTTATCTCACACACACACACACACACACACCCTAGTGATGCTTATTTACTAAATATACAAATCTGAAAATTCAATTTAATACAAGATAAAATAAAATTAAAACTAAAGGACAAGAAATACCAATTTTAGATGGAATGCGTTCTCAGTCTTATTTTTCTTGCTTCAGTTTGAAAGGTGTAAAAGAACAGAAACATGTTTTCTACTAGTAAAAAAATTAACTACGCACTAAATGTTTGTGTACAACCATCATCTTATAAATAAGATTTACAAAACATTTAGAAACATTGTTATGTTTAGTCACTAATTTAATGTTTGAAGAAACACTTTTAAGACCATGTCTGTATGAAATTATTACTTATCGTTGTGCGGATGTCTTCAAACTCATATGACACGCAGAGAAATGTCACATGGCACAATTGCTATTGATATGTTCCATATACTTTAAAAAAAAAACAAAAAAACAACACATACATTATGGTGGTTACATTTAATATATAACTCAAACATATTATAAAAGACACACAGCACAACTTTTCAATTAATCTATTAATATTAATACACGTCGTCCAATTACAAATGTGAACAAGGAAACTCTAGCTTTTTTCAGTAATACATATTTTTGAAAATGTGGGTTTATATTTATTTATTTTATTCATAATTTTTTTTACACATTTCTATTTTTTGTTTTAGGACTCCAGGGTGCAGTGATTTCTTCTAATGAAAATAATACCTACACTAACAGAAGTTATGACCTTAAGGAGAAACAGGGTAAGTGTTATCGCTGCTAAAATCAACACTGCACTTTTGGTTCAATAATAAATAAATAAATAAATAAAAATATCTGTCTTTTTGGATAATTTCTAAATTAATTTCAGTAAAAAAGAAATTGTTACCAAAATTATTAAGAAATACTCTATTGTTATAAATGCAATTAACAATATGTCCATAAAATCACAATGATTAGATATTAAAAGGATGAGACACAACAATGATGAGGCATTTTACAGTGCATGTAGACAATAATGGAAACATTTGCACTGCTATGATAGTGTGTTAATCCAAGATTTGCACTATAAAGGACCCTGTGTGAATTGCCTCTACAAAATCTCACAGTATCCCATTAAGAAATTACTGACTACACCCCCATTTCAGCTTCCTTTCATTTGCAAGAACATCAACATTCACTAATATTGCACATCTGCCAATCAGGCTCTGTGTCCTAACAGAAATCATGTCTTGTTGCCTTTAGTGCTACAAACCTCCTTTTTTTTTTTTTTTTTTTTTTTTTTTAAAAAGGAAAGAATAAGTTTTCCCCAGTGTCCTCTGTGCCACAGGTTGACATTTCCACAGGAAGTGACTCACGGGATGTGGCTGTGTTGCAGTTTATTTTTGCAACACAGCATACACAATGCTATTGTATAAGTGTCAACAAAAGCCTTTTAACCTTTTTTAATAGAAATGAAAGTAACAAACACACAGCAAATAATCAAATAACATCCTTCTACCTCTCAGCAAGCAGATGTTTTTCATATATTACTGTATGCAAGTTTTAGAACGCTCAAAAATTAACTCAAATATGAAAATATTCATCTGGATACAAGAACGGTGTAGGTTATGTAATAAACAACACAGAAACTATGCTCAAGTGAACTGTCTAGATACTCCTTTATTTGTAAGCATTTGCATGTAATGCAGTGGGCTATCTATCTGATCTTGAGAAAAAGTTTGAAGAGAAAAGTTCTGTAGGGTGTGTTGCAGTTAAGAAATGATTTTCCCATAAAGGCAATACAGATGAGATTGCAGTACTTACAAGGCCAAACGCAAACAGAAAAAAATCTTCTGAAGTGCAGATGGGACTAAAATGGATCTTTTTGGCTCATAAAGACAAGCATGTTAAAAGAATAACTGAATAGAAGTCTGCTGATCTCTGTCTGTAGTCTCAGCTTTCTTATGCGTCTGGGAGTGTATGTCAGCAATAATGTTATGCACCTGAACAAAATGTTGTACCCTTAGGGAATAACATTCCAAAACCCAATTAAAACCTAAGTTAGAGAGGACTGATTTTGCCATCAAGTGCCAGAGCAGTATTCATAAAAGTGCCTTATGCTGACAAGATTTTAAATATTTACAACCTCCTAATTTAGTATACTTGATTAGTTAATCAAGCCAATTGGGTTGATACAAGTAGTTGGGAAAATAAACCCTTATTTTATAACTAAATTGTTAAAGTCTCTTGTTCTATGTAAATAAGCATATTACTGTCTATAATGTCTCGCAGAAAAAAACATTTGTGTTCATTTTTAAGTCCGTACAGGATTCAGAATGCTTTTTTTCTGATGGTTGCAGCCAAAATTGCTTGATTTTGTTGCTTTTTTATTTTTTCAAAATTTGCAATGTAACTTGTAGAGTTTTTTTTGCAAAAAACTATTCGAATTGGCAAAATCGGAATTGCACAAAATTGTTTTGCATGGTCTTTCACAGTGATGTTTGTTGGTAAATGAGGCCTTTTAGGTGTACTCATGTTTGACACATGTGAATCGAAGAGGCTGAATGCACGTTGTGATGATGTCATGTGATGTCTTGGCCCAAATCTGAGGAAAATCTGCAGTCACTTTGAATAATTGCAAGCTCAGCGGAATATTGCGGATTCCAACATGAATTCAACCAAAGTGACAAAATGTCTGTAAACATTTATTGTATTCTATTGTATAATAATTGTATTATTGTATTCTATTATATTATTATAACAACAACAACAACTGTATTATTGTATTCTATTCATTGTTGTTTTTAACTAGCCAAATATGATGTGTTAAATAGATTTGGAATTACCTGAAATCAAAATTCATACCTTCATGTATACCTGTTACAAACCTCAAAGCTCATGACTCAAACAATTATTTTCTTTTGGTGGGCTCCCAATTATACCAGTGCCATTTATGTTAACTTCATGTACTGTATTTACAACACCAGAACTTACTATTAGTCTCCCTAGCTCTTCATACATTAAGATGAAGAAACCTGTCTCATGGCAGACTTGTATTTCTGACATTGGGTTACGTCTCTTTCTCAGCGTGGCAGGCTGTGCAGTTGACTGGAGGCGATGACCGCTGTGCAGGTCGGGTGGAGCTGTTGGGCACTGAAGGCTGGGGCACAGTGTGTGATGATGGATGGGACTTAAAAGGAGGAAATGTGGTGTGTGTACAGCTGGGCTGTGGCACTGCTTTATGGGTAATGGAGGCAGGTGATATTGGCCCCGGCTCTGGCCCCATTTACATCAGACAACTAAACTGCAATGGGACAGAGAGAAACCTCTGGCAGTGTGAGACTATGCTAGATGAAGGCAAAAACCACTGCGGCCACAAGGAGGATGCTGTAGTGGTGTGCTCAGGTACTGATCAGGGACACCTTAAAATACACCAATACATAACTTCTTTTCTATAAGTTTTTTGTAAGAAGTAGATAGTAGATCACGTAGACCAATGTGACGTCTGAGATTTATTATCAGACAAGTTTCTGTGCCTGAAAACAGTCTCAGCTTGCAATGACTACTGATGAACTCTATTTAAAATCCAAGGACTGCAGAATGGCCTCTGTTACAATGACTATACTGCTGATTGCTGACTGATAATGACCAAAAGAACCCTATTCTTTATTCAAATGCATTTAAAAATAATCACATGTATTTCCTCTCAATCAGAAAGTTCCTACAGACCGGCTACCACAATGAATACATTCATGCCAGAGTTCACAAACTGGACAACAGGTGAAGCCTACAGTTTGTCACTTGAAACAATAATGATGCAATAACATCTTTAATTTAACAAAGAGTTCATGAATTGCCAAGCGCATTTCTGTGTTTAGAATCAGAGTTATACTGAAAGGTGACCTGAGAAGCGCAGTGCTCTGTTTCTTTTTAGAGACTGTAACAGAGGTAGCTGCTAAAGACAACCATGGTGGGATTTCAGCACCAGTCCTGGGTTGCATTGTTCTCTCGGTCACCCTGTTCTTACTGCTGGTTTTAAATGCTGCTCAATGTGCATACCGCAAAAGACGAAATGGCAAGTATACGCAATCTTCTCTAATCTCTTCAGTGTATTGGTTTGTATAAGTAGCATTTCATGACTGAGGTTAGAATAAAATAAGGTTTCACTTCCCCAGATGCACATCTTTGTACTGACTCACTTCAAAAAAATATGATCTATATTGCAATAACATCAGACAAATATGTGAATATCAGTGAAAAGGAATCTGTGGTTTTGTTTTCCATGAGGACTTTGTTCTACACTGTTATACACAGTGTTTCAATATAAATACTACAAAAGGAATGCATCTCCTTGAGTTGACCATGTGGGATGAAGTTCAGGAAAAAATATCTGCCTATTGTACACATGTTGACAAGAATGACACCTTTAGATCTGATTTAACCGAATCAGAAATTGTAACTACTGCAAATAAATGGTAGATTCTATCTTAATCCGGGTTCACACTGTATGATTTTGGCCACGATTTGGTCGTCTGTGACAAATTTTGAGAACCTAAACGATTCCTATAATCTTATGTCAAAGTCTGTAGTCTTTGATCGCTGGTTTGACGTGTTCCCCAACAGCCGATTAACGGCCATTGCAATAAAATGTTTTCCACCGATTACATTCAGAATGTCAGAAGAATTGAGGCACAGTCCTGTAATGTGGTTTCTTGTGTGCGTCTGTTTTTCACGTCGTGACTGTCGTACACTCAGACATTAATGACAACTGAGATCTTACAGTGTGACATGACTTACAGCGGGGATCATGTTCATACAGTATGACAAGCAACAGTCGCAAAGGACTATTAAACATCACACAGTGTGCACCCGGCTTTAGTTTAAGTTATTTGACTGGAAACTACATTTGTATTTATAATCACTAAAGTGTGAGTTTTTCTATTGTTTCAAAATACTACAACAGTGAAACATAGTGATGCAACACCAATGAAAACCTTTGTAACAAATTCCGATAATGTCTGTGAAACAAAACAAAAAAAGAAAAAACTCTGGACAAATCATAATCCGTCCTTAGACATTCCTGGCAGAAAACTTAAAGGAACAGACTCAGTTCTGACTGGTAATGTATAAACAATAGTTTTTGTAATTTGGTATTTACACCATATTGTGCTACAGACCATCACACGCATATGCGGGTCTTCCAAGTCAAGTCAATTAAATTCAAGTGACTTTATTGTCATTTCAACCTTATATAGCTTGTACAGTACGCAGTAAAATGAAACAATGTTCCTCCAGGACCATGGTGCTACATAAAAAAAAACACAGGACTACAAGAGACTACAGAGAACTAAATAAGACTTACACACTTCTACATAAAGTCCATGTGCAAAATGTGTACAATCAGCATGAGACAGTAGAGTAACTACTAAAACAGGACAATAGGCAGGATAAGAAACAATGTAGCGCTGATCAGTACCCAGTTCTAGTGTGGAAGTGTCCGATATAACAGGTAGTGCAAAATAATAATAATATAATAAAAATGCTATGAACGTAAACATAACATGACATAGTAAAAGCAGATAAGCTTAAACCAAATATGGACATAGCAGTTATTGCAGTAGCAGACAAGTAGATAGTATAGTAATGACAAGTATTTAAATAAAAAATTTTTTATAAACTATATATTTATACTGTCCCTAAACTGTTGCCACAAATTAGGGAGCACACAATTGGACTGTGTAGGTTAGACAAAGTTTAGGTCTTCTCATGGTATTTGAAATCCCTGACAATAGTATTTAATATCTTAATCCATGCTTCATATTCATATATATTCATTCAGCCCTGTTAAAAACGAGTGCCAAGTTTAATGATTTATTTCATATTTTTCCTTTAAAACAGAGCTTTTGGAAGCCTATGGCTTTCTTGGCCAAATATAAAACCATGGTATTATGCAAAAACAATGCCTTTCAGACCCCCTTTTACATTCTCAGTGCTTACAGCATAGGTGATTCACCAAATACATTGTGACTCCCACACACCCATAGTGTTCCAGACTGCTACATGAAACTCAGCTTGTATAACACTAAAATTGTGGTGTTTTTATACAAACAGGTAGGAATCGAGGAAGCTTCATTAAGCAAAGGCTTATTCTGGGCAATTTACCTGGTGCCTTCTTATGACCCTTTGCTATGGAATTATTTTGCTGTTAGATAGTGATGGACAGGTCTTTGACTTTTTAAAAACAGTAGTAACAAATGCAGTACTAACAAAAAAAAAAAAAAAAAAAAAAAAAAAAAAAAAAAAAACACCTTAGTTTGTGCAAACTCATTAATTAATGGGCATGTTTTGGAGTTACACAATTAAATTAACAGTCAAACATTTATGGTATGTGATGCTTACAATATACAGCTATTCTAAAAATTATTTCCCACAGGAGGAACTGAAACCATAAGACCATCACAAGCTTCACAGCAAGACAATTCTGACACTTCAAGCGAATCTGAATCTTTTGAACGTTACTACATCCCTGTCCCTCCACCTACTACTGTGAATAACAATGAGCACAGTAAGATTCTACTCATCTTCACAACGAATTGTGTTTAAAAATTTCAAATATTAAAGAATATTTGTTTAAAAATCACAACGAGATTAAATCCTCAGCAACTCTGAAGTCCTATACATTTGCCATTATCACAGAACAGATAATAATGATAAATGTGAAGTCTGGCCAGTGGACGCTTTTTGTCAGACTAACAAGGCCATACACTGAGATGAGTAATTTTATCTTAACAATCCTAGATGATACTCTTAAGGTTGGCGATTGCAATCAAGAACAAGGAAGAGTCTGTGAAGAAAGAAATTCTGTATAAGCCAAGTTTTAATACACTGCGTAGGTTTCCCAGACAAAAATCAGTTGATCATCTCATTTTTTCCTAATGCAATGGATATAAAAACCCTACAGACTGTTGTTAAAATAGCAGGATTGTGTGATTTAAAAAAAAAATGATACCCAAGATAAATCACATCAGAACTTTTTGCACCCTCAATGTGAAATTACAACATATAAAAATTAAGTGAATTACAAAGAAAAAACCTTACAATAACATGGTTGCACAAGTGTGTGCACCATTTTATAATTGGGGATGCAGCCGTGTTCAGAATGAACCAATCACATTCAATCTCATGTTCAAAATGAATTATCATACAGCTGTCATCAATGAAATTATTCTGATTAATCTCTCACAAAAATCTTCATGTCTCAACTAAATCCACCCAAACCATGTGGAAAAATGTGTTATGGTCTGATGAGACCAAATCCAAAAGGTAAAACACCAAACAAACACCATCTCCACAGTGAAGATTGGTGGTGGCAGCATCATGCTTTAGGACTGCTTTTCTTCATCCAGAACCGGGGCTTTTACATTTACATTTATTCACTTAGCAGACGCTTTTATCCAAAGCGACTTACAAAATGAGAGATACAAGCAAGGTTTTAGTTGGAGGGAATCATGAATAACTACTAATACCAGTCAATATTAGTGTACAACATTCAGGTGTCTGTTAGTAAGCTGAAGATTAAATGGAATTTCACATTTCAACACGACAGTGACCCAAAGCATGCATCGAAGCCAACAAAGGAATGGCTTAACCAAAAGATGATCCATGCTTTTGAATGAATTAGCGAGAGCCCAGACCTGAAGCCAACTAAAAATCTGCGGGGTGACCTGAAATGGGCTGTGCACAAGAGATGCCCCTACAATCTGATGGATCTAGAATGTTTTTGCAAGAAATAGTTGAAAAATATTGCCAAGTCAAGATGAAAAACTGATGGACTCTTACGCAAAAAGACTGAATGCCATGATAAACTTTAAAGGTTCTTAATCTAATTATTAGTTTAGGTATGTGAACACTTATGCAACCAGGTTATTGTACATTTTTTCTTCATCCCTAAAATGAGATTGTTTTTCACTTGGGTTGCAATTTCACAATAAAGCTAGAAAAGGTTCTGATGATTTATTTTGGTTAAATTTTTTCACATCACAAAATCCTGCCATTTTAACAGGGGTGTGTATACTTTTTATATCCAAATGTACTTGTTTCCATCCACCCCTACCTTAACAATTTTGTTAGGTAAGGATTCCACCAGTCTTCATAATTCTTGTCCAAAGTTTTGGAACAGCAAGCCGAAATCTTTTGTTTTTTTTTTTGCTATACACTGAAGACATTTGGGATTGAGATCAAATGAGGTCAGATCAGAATTTCAGATTACCCACCCAATTTTTATGTGAGCAAAAGTATTGGAACAGGTGGTCTTAAAGTAATCATCATACTATTTGGTTGCATATGCATTGCTTGGTATAAATGAATCAAGCCTGCGACCGACTAAAATAACCAAACTGTTGCATTATTTTTTTTCTCAAGGCTTATACCACATCTACTTTCAGATGATGTTTGTTTAAGTGTCTCTCCATTCAGGTGGGGAATGCATGTTCAAATGGGTTAAGGTTTGGTGATTGACTTGGCCAGTCTAAACCTTCCACTTTTTTCCCCTGATGATGTCTCTTGTTGTGTTGGCAGTGTGTTTTGGATAATTGTCTTGTCGAGTTCCTTCAAGTTAGATTGGATGCATCAATTAGATTGGATTTCTGTGTAAACTGGCAGACAGAATAGTGTATTGTGATCCCTTCACTTCTGCCCTGCAGAGGTTATTGTTGATGTCTGTCGTTTTGGGGTTTTTCCTTCAAAACTCTCACAATGATTGTGTTATCAACTGCTGTTGTTTTCCTTGCTCGACCTGTCTGATGTCTGGCTGTTAGAAACCACTGGTGTACTTTCTTTGTCAAGACATTACAAACTGTTGTATTGACTTTGCACAATGCTTGTGCAATGGCTCTGATTAATTTTCTCTCTTTTCTCAGCTTCAGAATGGCTTGATTTTATCCCATAGACAGCTTTCTGGTCTTCATATTGGTTTATCCTTTTTAACAACAAACAGTCAGAACAAGCAAAACCCAGGGCTCAAACCCAGAGAAGATATTTAGAGCTATTCATTGTTTAAACAGTCACAGTAACAGGCAACACCAGGGCAACAAAAAGCACCTGTCAGTCAAATGTTCCAATATTTTCTGATCACATGAAAATGGGTGGGTTAAAAACCAAATTGTTTAATACATCTAGATGTAAAAATCAGGGAATTAAAGCTGAAATTCTGATCTATCTTTTCATATTCATCTTTTGATCTCAAACCCAAAAGTCTTCGGTGTATAGCAAAAACAATAGAATTCACCTTGATGTTCCAATACTTTCAAAGGGGACTATATAAATTTCACTACATTAAAAGAAATGTTAAAAGAAATATTCAATGTTCACTACTGATGACTTTTTCCAATATGTATAGCTCATGCCCTTGATTCAGAGAGCACATCCTCAGGGGAATGTTATGAAATAACAAAAACGGAGAACCTTTTGAATCCAGGTCTGGTGATAAAACTATCTTCTACTGTCCCTTTAGCACATTCATGACATTTTGCTGTGTTAAGCAAAACAGATTATAATGCCTTTGTTTTCATTCAAGCTGCTAACCAGTTTTATCCTGAGCACTGCATAGAGATGACACCTTTGCACAATACCAGTGAACCAGCTAAAACTGACTGTAAGTAAATTGGTCTTTTTTACTTAATGATAGAATACTGTTAAAAAAAAAAAAAAAAACAAAGAATACTGTTCAAATCCCATTGAACACTGTAGCGAAATTTCTACACTCTCTGCTGTAGCAGCGGACTCGTTTGATTCGGACAGTACATGCTCTGGACAATGCTACGAAAACATAGCCAATGCTGAAGCTTTTCTCCAGACATGTGAGCTGAATATTTAACTCAACACTAAAAATCATCATTACGTTACATCATATCTTCAGTGAAGTGTAGTATGTTAGAAAAAATCCCAGCTTATAACTTCAGACATAATCTCTTGTTTCTATCTTAAAGTGGAGGGAGACCCATTACTTCCTGAGCGGCCCCCCCTGAGTCACCCCAAACCTCAGATGGCAGGAAACAGCAGTGTTTCCCAGCCATACTCCACAGAACAAGGTACTTTGCCTATGTGTGGCAACATCTCTGTTGTTTTTCCTTGACTGACTCAGACAGAGATACTGGTTCATGCAGAAGTCTAACGTTGAAAGAATTAGGCTGCAAAGTTAATTTATTGTACTACCGCAAGTCTCCTAACATGAACACAAAACACTCCCCAGCCACTTTCCATTTACAGCATTTAGCAGATGCCCTAATCCAGAGCAAATACAGAACTGCTTTGTAGTCCCTACCAAAAACCCATCATCAATCCAGTTCACTAGTTCAGGGACTATGAGTACCATCAGTCTCAAAATCCAGTTCAGTTGATAATATAAAGAGAAATTCAAGTGCATATTAAAGATGTAGACTGGATATAAAATGTCAACACACACCACTGTTAAAATTGCAGACTTTTGTGATGCAAAAATTTAAACCAAGATAAATCGTGTAATATATTTTTCTAGCATTAATGTGATATAGCAACCAACTAAATTCAAGTCAAAAATAACTACCTGATTGCACCAGTACGACTGTGCTCAGAATCAACCAATCACATTCAATCTCATGTTCAAAAGTACTAATACACCTGTCAATGATGATGTGATTCTGATTAACACCAAATTAAGACCAGCTGTTTCAGTAGGATTTTTTTGACATCATCTTGGTTTCATCCGACTGTTGATGCCATGGTCCACAAAGAGCTTACAAAACATGTAAGGGATCTCATTGTCAAAAGGTACCAATCAGGAGAGGGGTACAAAAGAATTTTAAAAACATTAGATGTACAATGGAACACCGTGAAGGAAATTATCAACGAGTGGAGAAAATAGGGCACCACATTGACATTACCAAGAACAGAAATCCCCCAAAAATTGATGAAAGGATGAGATAAAACTTATCAAAGAGGCTGCCAAAAGACCTACAACAACATGTTCTTCATATTCTTCACATGTCTGGGCTGTGGGGCAAAGTGGCTCGATGGCAGACTTCTCTCACAAAAAAATTAATAAAAACACACCCAAGCCCACCAAAAACACTTCAAACTATGGGACAGCTTGTATTATGTTTTAATGAGACCAAGGTAGAACTTTTTGGACAGAATTCCAAAAGATATGTTTGGTGCCATAAGCCAAGTTATCACCCAAAGATCATCATACCCATGGTGAAGCACGTTGGTGGCAGCATCATGTTATGAGGCTCTGCTAATTTAACAGTGGTGTGTGTAGACTTTTCATATCCACTGTAGGTCCAGTCTCAAAATGACAAAGGGATGAACAAGCACCTGATTGGCCTGTGCATAGAAATGGCCAGTTCTGAGGCTACAGTGGGCACAGTCTCTGTGAAACTAGACAGTTAAAGATTAGACAAAAACCAGGAGTGGAACCTGATGTGCTCTTCTGCTGATTCAAAGCAATTCCTCAAGTTTCCTACAGGATTGAAGTCCTGTGATTCTACAGGCCAGCAGTGTCCTCATGTCTTATAATGGATGTTTAACAATTAACACAAATAATTGATTCTATGCACCATACAGTTGTAATCCTGGAACATAGTAGTACCTTTGTTGTGTTCTGTTTGGACTTGAAGCAATGCCTTGTATTGGCAGAATTGGTGCAAATAAGGACCACATATAGCAATAACATCAGACAGTACATATGAATCTATCAATGATAAGGACTTGGTCTTTTGTCCTCCATTCAGATTTAGTTCTTCTTGTTACATTGTTATACATATTTGAAATAGTTGAGCTCATGCCTTGATTCAGAGAGCAAATCCTCAGGGAAACGTTATTAAAAACACTGAAACTGAAACGGAGAACCTTTTGAATCCAAGTCTGGGATTAAAACAGTCTATTCTATTGTCCCTGAAACCCATGCATGGTATTTTTTTGTGTTAAGCAAAACAGATTATAATGCCTTTGTTTTCCTTCAAGCTGCTAACCAGTTTTATCCTGAGCACTGCATACAGATGACACCTTTGCACAATACCAGTGAACCAGCTAAAACTGACTGTAAGTAAATTGGTCTTTTTTACTTAATGATAGAATACTGTTCAAATCCCATTGAACACTGCAGCGAAATTTCTACACTCTCTGCTGTAGCAGCGGACTCGTTTGATTCGGACAGCACATGCTCTGGAGAATGCTACGAAAACACACCGAATGCTGAAGCTTGTCTCCAGCCATGTGAGCTCAATATTTAACTCAACACTAAAAATCAGCATTACGTTACATCAGATCTTCAGTGAAGTATAGTATGTTAGAAAAAATCTCATCTTATAGCTTCAGACAACATCTCATTTCTATCTTAAAGTGGAGGGAGACCCATTACTTCCCGAGCGGCCCCCCCTGAGTCACCCCAAACCTCAGATGGCAGGAAACAGCAGTGTTTCCCAGCCATACTCCACAGAACAAGGTACTTCTCCCATGTGCAGTAACATCCCTGCTTAAAGTTCTGTCTTTTCTCATCTGACTCAGATAGAGATATTGGCTCATGCACAAGTTTAATGCTGAACCACTTATTATTGACCATATGTACAGTACCATTTAAAAAAGGTGCACAATTAGGCAGCAAAGTTAATATATTCTAAGTGAAATATGTGAACTTCACAAGTAGGAACACACATACTCCATCTCATTCATGTAATTAACCAAACAGTCTAACATGTGGTAGCAGCTCAGTGCATAAAATCACACAGATACAGATCTAAAGCTTTAATTAATGTCCACATCAAACATCAGCATGGAGAAAAATGTGATCTCACTAACTGACCATGGCATGGTTGTTAGTATTAGAATGGCTGGTTTTAAACTGTTGATCTCCAGGGATTTTGACACACAACAGTCTCTTGGGTTTACACAGAATGGTGCAAAAATCATCCAGTGAGTGGCAGTTTTTTGACTGGCCAGTCTGATCATGCAGTCCAGCTGATAGGAAGTCAGTAACACTGGTAATCTCTACAACCATGGTAAGCAGAAGACCAACACTGAACACATGACATGCTGAACATTAAAGTAGATGAGCTACAACAGCAGAAGGCTGCATTGCATTCAACTTATTTCAGCCAAGAACAGGAATCTGAGACTACATTGGGCCTAGCCCAAACTGGACAGCTGAGGATTCCAAGTGTCCAAGTTTCAGTGAGCATTCTCAATGGATGTTTAACACCATTCTGTCTAGAGCAGGGGTGTTCAATCTTCTCTACAAAGGTCGGTGTGGGTGCAGGTTTTCATTCCAATCAAGCAAGAGCCACACCGGAATCCACCTGTTTAATCAGTTCATCTTAGGTTTCAATAGACTCAGGTGTGGCTTCTGCTTGGTTAGAATGAAAACCTGCTCCCACACCGGCCCTTTCTGGATACGACTGGGCACCCCTGCTCTAGAGACTGTACATATAATCCCTACAAGGATAAGCAGTCTCTGATATACTCAAACCAGCTCATCTGACACCAACAACCATGCCATGCTTAAGGTTACTGTGTATTTGAGTACTAAGTGTATTTTGTATGGACTAATGCCTTTCCAAACCTTTCCTCTGTAGATGACAGCAGCACATCATCTGAGGAAGCTTATGAAAATGTTGCAGAAATAGAGGGGAATTACTTTGCTAGAAGTGAACGATCAGTCCGCTCCTCTTCAGACAGTGACTATGATGATGTCAGTAATTGGTGAATGCCGAAGCCAGTGATACTGACGAGCTTAGATCGAAACAGTACTCCAGGAAATGCTTGCTACCATATTTATTTAACATCTAAATGTTGCATTTTTTAAAATAAAGTCTTTCAGATTCTTTCTATGTACATGTTTCTTTGGTAACTTATGAACCAAACAAAAGTATTCACGACATCCTACAACAGTGTAAATGAATATAAATGAATATATACAGATTTGTAACACATATGTTTAAGAAATTATGAAAGTTTCTAGTCAAAAACAGAATTTCGGTCACAAAAGCATTCAAACAGCACATGGGAATTTCCACTTAAGTTTCATTTATTTAACTTGGCTCTGTTAATGACTCTGTTTTATAGATTTGACTATAACTGAGTGATTACTAGTCTGTGGGGAAAAGCATAGATACATCACATCCATAATGTAAACACATTATAACATTCATAACAACTGATTTACTTAGTAATGTCCATGCCAAAACAAACAAAAAATAGACATCATGTTAATTTACCTCCTTCATTCTTATAAATGAATGAATGTGACTCCAGTTGTCTTTAAAAGTCAGTTTGTGGAAATGTCACTGCATACCACTTCACTCTAAAAATGTAATGTATTACAGTGGTGTGAAAAAGTATTTGCTGATTTCTTCTGTTTTTGTGTATCTCATACTAAATTCTTACTAAAATTACTAAAATTGGGCGAGGAAAATTATTCAGCCCCCTTAAGTTAATACTTTGTAACGCCACCTTTTGCTGCGATTACAGCTGTAAGTCGCTTGGGGTATGTCTCTATCAGATTTGCACATCGAGAGACTGAAATTGTTGCCCATTCCTCCTTGCAAAACAGCTCGAGCTCAGTGAGGTTGGATGGAGAGCGTTTGTGAACAGCGGTTTTCAGTTCTTTCCACAGATTCTCGATTGTATTCAGGTCTGGACTTTGACTTGGCCATTCTAACACCTGGATATGTTTATTTGTGAACCATTCCATTGTAGATTTTGCTTTATGTTTTGGATCATTGTCTTGTTGGAAGACAAATCTCCGTCCCAGTT
>JAFFST010009292.1:51364-88004 GCA_022414735.1 Noturus placidus
TGGTTCCACTTCATGATTGTGTCCCACCTGTTGTTGATTCTTCACAAAAAATTACAGTTTTATATCTTTATGTTTGAGGCCTGAAATGAGGCAAAAAGTCAAACAGTTCAAGGGGGCCGAATACTTTCGCAAGGCACTGTAACTGCAATTATAATGAGGTTCAGCTGGACTAGACACAACCAGGCCTGATTACTGCAAACCCTGTTCAATCAAATCAACACTTAAATACAACTTTTTCACCAGCATGAAGTGGTTAAAAGGTCTTACCCAGTAACACACTGTGCTAAAATTGAAAGAAGTTCCAGAAATGATGAAGAAAGTGATTGAAATATAACAGTCTGGGAATGGTTACAAAGCGATTTCAAAAGACTCCATAGAACCACAGTGAGAGCCATTATCTCCAAATAGACAAAAATCGGCATAGTAGTGAACCTTCTCAGAAGTGGCCGACCTTCCAAAATTTCTCCAGGAGCACATCAACAACTCATCCAGGAAGTCATAAAAGAGCCAAGGACAACATGAAATGACCTACAGGCCCCTCGTGCATCAATAAAGGTCAATGTTCATGACTCCACTGGGGCATCAATAAAGGTCAATGTTCATGACTCCACCATCAGAAAGACACTGGGTAAAAATGGCATCCATGGAAGAGTGGTGAGGTGAAAAGCACTGCTAACCCAGAAGAACATTAAGGCTCAATTGAAATTTGCCAAAACTCACCTTGATGATCCTCAAATCGTTTGGGAAAATGTTCTGTAGATTGAGGAGTTGAAAGTGGAACTGTTTGGAAAACAGTGGCCCTGTTACATCTGGCATAAACCAAACATGGAATTCGACAAAAGGAACATCATACCTACAGTCAAGCATGGTAGAGGAACTGTGATGGTGTGGGGATGCTTCATTGCTTCAGGGCCTGGGCAACTTGCAATAATTAAGGGAATCATTAACTCTGCTATCTAACAGAAAATCCTAAAGGAGAATGTCTGGTTTTCAGTCTGTAAATTGAAACTCAAGCACAACTGGATTATGCAGCAAGACAATGATCCAAGAAGTTAGTGAAAGATTGACCTCGTGTTATCGGAAGCATTTGGTTGCAGTTATTGCTGCTAAAGGTGGCACAACCAGATTTAAATTTTAAGGGGGCAATTACCTTTTCACATTGGTGATAGGGGTTGACTTTTTTGCTTCAATAATATAAATAAATAAAGCTCTGCTACCATTGGTGTGTGAGTGTGCTCTCATTTGTAAGTCGCTTTGGATAAAAGCGTCTGCTAAATGAATAAATGTAAATGTAAATGTAAATAAATAAATGAAAATTGTAGTGTGTTTTTACTCAGGTTGCCTTTGTTTTACATTGTATTTTGTTTGAAGATCTAAAACGAAGATGAAGAAATCTGTATGGGAGCAAATACTTTTCACACCACTGTATGTACATGAATATATCTTTTTATTAATATTAGATACTTAGTGCTGGAATGCGCATTGATCTAATGCGACATTAAAAACCAAACTTGTCTATCTCAACATATCATCTGACATGATCATCTGAGAAAAGGAATATAGAAAATGGCCATCACATAAGTAAGAGCACATAAGTATTGTTTTTTTTTTTAAATCCCTTTTGAATAGCTGCAACTTTGTAGTCCAATATAAACTTCATCAAGCTGTGTGTTGGCCACAAACCCACTTGAGCATAGGTATGTGTCCGAGTTCAGACAGAGTAAAGGCAGAGTGCCAGCTACACTGGCAGGCATACGCCCGAGCGCCTTGCCTCCTCTTTAGCTTCACTCGCAACTTGTTACAGTCCGGCATGTTGTTTCTACAAGACAAAACAAAGTGTTGGAAGTATGTATAGAAACACAAACATCTCTGCAAATAAACCTGTGAATTGTCCAAGCATATCATTTGATCATTAACCCAGATAGGGAGATAATTAAGCATTAAAGCAAAAATACCAAGCAAGTGGTGAAAAAAGTCTTGATGTGATCAAAACACAAAAACAATGTGTCGTCATGATGACCCTTCATATTAAAAAAAATAAATAGGGTTAAAAATCTTCTAGTGGTATGATAGTCATCAGCAGTCATGTTATCTGTAACCACTTTCCTACATCTAATTCGCTTGCTGTACTTTCTGCAGTTGGTTCTGACCAGAGTGGTTTATTCTGAAAAGTGTTGGACTTGCAGTGATATTTTTAACCGCGAGTCTGCATACCTGAGGCACATACAAAATACACCACCCCAGCATTTTGTGTGGGTAAATACATCGGAAAAAACCTCCCCTTTGCCCCTTCATATAAGACCTTGCTCTGTTTAAGTATGTCACTGCAAGAAGTGAATAATGGAATAATTACAGATGCAATCATGTCAAACAGATGATGAAAATAAGACTGTTAGATGGTGAAAAAACAAAATAGAGCAAAGCCCACGATAAGAAAATGTTGCAGTCATGTGGAAAATGTATTTATCAGAGTTGCTGCCTTTTGCATCTTTATGTTTCCATGTAAAACAAAATGTGTTCTTCTGTCACATTCACAAACACTCATTAACAAAAAAAAAAAAAAACCCACAAACACCCACAGGCTTGGCAGTTAAGGCTCTGGGTTACTGATCAGAAGTCCAGGGTTTCAAGCCTGAGCACTGCCAAGCTGCCACTATTGGGCCCTTGAGCAAAACCCTTAACCCTCTCTGCTCCAGGGGTGCTGTATCATGGCTGACCCTGTGCTCTGACCCCAACCTCCTGACATGCTAAGGTATGCAAAGAAAAGAATTTCACATATGTATATGTGATCAATAAAGACTCGTTATCATTAAAAATCCATAATTCTCACAGATACACTAAACAAAGGAACAAATACAAAAAACTTGTTTGTTTATCTGCGCTTAAGCACTTCAGCATGCACCGCTACTGCCCTCTCCTGGCTAATATGCGGTGCTCAATACTGGAACAACATACCTGAAAAATAGATAGTCACAGGAAGAGTCCCACTCCTGGTCATCAAACATGACGACACGAAAGTCACACGATGTACATCTTATTTGGTCACAAGCCCTACAAAAATAGGTAACGTGAACAATATTGTACTTGTGCCCTGTCTAATTATCCACAGATCTAGCCTAAACTTTGTACATATTCAAAGAGGGAAAGTTTTGGATCAAATCTTTTCTGAATGTGCATTTCCAGAAACATCAGCAATAACTACTAGGAGCAGCATGTTCAACTCAAATTTCAGTTAAGAGCTAGACGTCATGATTCTACATCCTCAATTGTGGCACGGTACACATTTTATTAATTACTATTAAACATTACTGTATCAGAAACACTTGACAAAAAACGGAGTTCATAACAGACAAAGCTTGTAGTCTGTCTCTCATAAGTAGGCTCACATTGCAGAGCATGACCTGGATGACGTTACTGTAACACTCACTTCTGCGTAACACTTGTTCCAACACCACTTACTGTAGCGCTTCCACCCAAATATACAGGGCAACACCTGTTTACAAACACAGAAGCATACGTTAGCATTAAGACCATATGTTGCATCTAATTAGACGTAATATTTTACGTCTTACTTCTTTAAAGCTGTTTGAGAACAAGACTCCATAGCACAAGCTTTTGTTAAAACAGGTCTCTGTGAATATGAGGAAATAAAAAAAAAATAATTAGACAGTGTGCATGCTGATATTCTCAAGTTATCCTGTATGCAGTAAAAACCTTCACATACTCACCTGTGAACTGGAGGCTGGATGATCATCATCATTTAGTATTTCCTGAAGCATAGCCTCAATGTTATTGTCAACTCCTTCAACTTCATGTGGATTTGAAACTCTGGCAGTAAATGAACACCTTAGTTTAGTGTTTCACAAAACAACAACATAAAAAATATACATTAAGTTGCCACATTATTAAACTTTATTTATTATCCATTTAAACAGATTCACCCACTACTACAGATGTACACATACAAGCACTCAATTTAGCAATTTACATAACTTGTAGACATACAAGCACTCAATGTAGCAATTTACATAACTTGTCAGCCATCCATAATGAGGGATCACCATAATTTTGATCTTAGTCATTTTGACTGTGGCATGATTGTTGGTGCCAGATGGGCTGCTTGGAGAATTTCTACAACTGCTGATCTCCGGGAATTTTCATAAACAACAATTTTTTTTTTTAGAGTTTTCACAGAATTGTGCAGTGAAGAAAAAACATCCAGTGTGTGGCAGTTCTGTGGACACAAACGTCTTGTTGAGAGAGGCTAGCAGAGAATGGCCAGACTTCTTTGAGCTCACAGAAAGGCTACAGTAACCAAGAGAATCACTCTGTACAATTGTGGTGAGCAGAAAAGCATCTCAGAATACACAACACATCAAATCTTGAAGCGGATGGGCAACAACAGCAGAAGACCACATCGGGTTCCACTTCTATCAGCCAAGAACTGAAAGCTGAGGCTGCAGTGAGTACAGGATTACCCAAACTGGACAGTTGAAGACTGGAAAAATGTAGCCTGGTCTGATGAATCTCGATTTCTACTGAGACAGAGAGTATGGTCAGAAATTTGCAGCAACAGCATGAATCCATGGACCCAACCTTCCTTGTGTCATCAGTCCAGGCTGGTGGAGGTGGTGTAATGGTGTGGAGAATGTTCTCTTGGCACACTTTGGACCCATACATACCAGTCAGTCATCGCTTGAATGTCATATCATTTTTGAGTATCGTCGCTGAGCATGTGCATCTCTTAACAACCATAATTTAGCAATCTTCTAATGGTTACTTCCTGCATGATAATGCACCACGTCACAAAGCAAACATTGTCACAAAGCAAACGTCATCTCAAACTGCCTTCATGAACACGACGAGTTCAGTGTTCTTTAGTGGCCTTCCCAGTCACCGAGTTCAGTGTTCTTCAGTGGCCTTCCCAGTCACCGAGTTCAGTGTTCTTCAGTGGACTTCCCAGTCACCGTGTTCAGTGTTCTTCAGTGGCCTTCCCAGTCACCGTGTTCGGTGTTCTTCAGTGGCCTTCCCAGTCACCGTGTTCAGTGTTCTTCAGTGGCCTTCCCAGTCACCGTGTTCGGTGTTCTTCAGTGGCCTTCCCAGTCACCGTGTTCAGTGTTCTTCAGTGGCCTTCCCAGTCACCGTGTTCGGTGTTCTTCAGTGGCCTTCCCAGTCACCGTGTTCAGTGTTCTTCAGTGGCCTTCCCAGTCACCGTGTTCGGTGTTCTTCAGTGGCCTTCCCAGTCACCGTGTTCAGTGTTCTTCAGTGGCCTTCCCAGTCACCGTGTTCGGTGTTCTTCAGTGGCCTTCCCAGTCACCGTGTTCAGTGTTCTTCAGTGGCCTTCCCAGTCACCGTGTTCGGTGTTCTTCAGTGGCCTTCCCAGTCACCGTGTTCAGTGTTCTTCAGTGGCCTTCCCAGTCACCGTGTTCGGTGTTCTTCAGTGGCCTTCCCAGTCACCGTGTTCAGTGTTCTTCAGTGGCCTTCCCAGTCACCGTGTTCGGTGTTCTTCAGTGGCCTTCCCAGTCACCGGCTCTGAATCCAGTAGATCACCTCTGGGATGTGGTACAACAGCAGATCCACAGCAGGAATTGTGGGATACAATCATATCAACATGGACCAGAATCTCAAAGGAATATTTCCAACATCTTGTGGAATCCATGTCATGAAGAATTGATGCTGTTTTGAGAGCCAAGGGATACCTTACACAGTATTAGTTTAGTGTTTCTAATAAAGTGCTCAGTGAGAGCAGACTGTACAAGGGGGACGTTATGTTACCTGGCTGCAGGACGAGATAACTAACAAATCAGAACCGCTACATAACAGGAAATGTAGCAAACTAGCTAGGAATCATAACACCTATAGCAAATGTAGAACCGTGTTCATAATTGTTTATTATATGAAGTCAGGAAGCTATAGGGGCTACATGTCTCGGTTATGTGGTTCACTATCTACATCTGCCTAAAGACATTAACACTGTGCACTTGCAGACTGCCAGAGTTATTTATATACCTGAGCACGGAGTCATTATTGCTTTGTTGTCTGTTGCTGTCTTGCTCGAATTTTAAAGTGCATGAAGGCCGATGCGACAGCGAAATCTCTCGACAATACTTTGCTTCGACCTCGTCTAACAAAGCGTCCAAACTGTCCTCCATGTTTGGGGTTTTGTTTCAATCCCTCGCCGTGTTCCCTTTCTAATGATGACTCCCTCATGAATGAATCGTTCCTATGAACCGATTCTTTTGAATGAATCAGTCAGCCAGTTCACAGGGTCCATCTGAATCGTTCTTTTGAGTCTATGCGATGTTAGTGGTATTGGTTAAAGTAGATAACCTCATACAATTATGTTCCTGGTTACAGCCATTGGTCAAAACGTAGTCACGTGAGAAAGCATGTGATTAAAAGTTTAAAAAGACAGCGGGACCATTTGTCCACTATCCTGACAACTGGAGAGCACACTTGTAGCGCTTTTATTTTATAAAGCTTTTATTTTATAAAGCTTTTATTTTTTGATCTTTGGATAAATTGGAGGTAAGTCCACGCATAGAGAATATGTCTGAATTACATGTTGTAGCTCCAGGCTCCCTGCGACACTGTGTAGGCTAAGCGGCTAGGCTAAGCGGCTAGGCAAAGCGGCTAGGCAAAGCGGCTAGGCTAAGCGGCTAGGCTAAGCGGCTAGGCTAAGCGGCTAGGCTAAGCGGCTAGGCTAAGCGGCTAGGCTAAGCTGTACAAAAAATGGATGGATGTTTTATTCAAAGAGTAAAAGAGAAATCTTCACCGTGTTAGCCGATTCACTTTATAGATGACTTTATAATTGATGCTCCTTTTAAATAACTAAAAACTTTGAGCACTCTTTAGTTTGGTTCAGTTTAGTTTAAACATTATTATCTATTCTATTTACTATATAATGGAAGATTGTATTGGATGCTGACATAAAATAAATTCATACATAATTAGATTACCATCCATGTACATAAAGAAGCATCAATTATATTCATGTCATCAAACCTTCTTAAAATAAAACCTTCTACTTAAAATAATCTTCCAAAAAGGATTTTTTGGAAAAAAAAAAAAAAAAAGTAATTTTTTCCTGGCCTTAGAATGTGCATTTTTACATCAATTGTATGTTTTGTTCAATAGTTAATTTGCCATAAGTTGTGCGTTCCATTCTAGGGTGATATCCTTCTCACTAACCTAAAAATGAGCTCAAGTTGTTCGATATTTAGCCTGTTGTTTCATATTTATAGACATGACTAAGACCGGTAAACCTAACGTGTACTGGTATGAAATCCTGTGCAAGTACGCCCAAGGGAAGTACCACAGGCAAGAAGCCAGGAGCAAAGAAGTGGAAGGACCCGTACTTATGTCTTCTTTAGGAAAAGAATCCCTTGAAAATACGGTTATCATAAGGTATTTAATGATAAACATGATCATTTTACCTGCACTGGTGACCACTTCCATATAAATGTAATATTATTATATTTTTTTCCACTATGTACATTTTCATAATGGAAACATGTTCATTATTTATGTTTGTGTCAATTAAAAAAAGAATAATGTTGTTTGAAACACTGGAACTATTTTCAGACCTAGGGAAACACTAACATTTTTTCCAGTCTACTCAGCAGACAGGAATCCAGGGATTCAGCCTAAGCAGCCAGTCCCACAGTCCAGTACCGGAAAGCAGCCAGTGCCACAGTCCAGTATGGGACTGCAGCATGGTGAAATGGGCATTGCTCTGCCAGAGATGCAGGTTGAAGGTCAGGAGGATGAGACGCATCCAGTTGTCCCAATATGTGATTCAGCTGATCTCATTTTAGACATTTCACACACCCCCAACTGTCTTAACATACATGTTGATTCATTCAACTCATCATCCCAGGTAAGGTGACCAATATTTTAATTTTCAGTCAGTAAAATTACCTATTAAAAATTAATTTACAGGTGCTACGAATTAGTAATCTTTTTTTTGATCGACTTTTGAACACAGTCAAGTTCATAAACCGAAGTTCTCTCACATATTTACAAATAAATAATTTAGGAAACCAGTATTGCAAGTGATGGCTCTCGCTTTCCTGACAGTGAAATTGAAGACATCAGCCCTGGCCCATCAGCTCTGGTAAAGTGGCTAACACTTGATCATTTGTGAATTGTGAACAATAGTTTATCACAGAACTTTTCCTGAAATAAATTTTGTAATATAGGATTTGTTTTTTGTGTCCATCTCCTTTTTCAGGATAGTCGGTGTGATTCAAGTGGTGTTCCTGGATGGGAGGCAGTGGATAACTTGTTGGTCTCAACCGCACTGTAACTGCTCTGTCAACCACTGAGAGATCTCAGATTTTGCGGTTGTATGCTTGTCTGAATGCCATTGACCCGTCTCCATCGAAATATTCACGTAAATGCAAGAGTTAACAGTTTATAGTTGTATTTATAAACACAGAGATGTCTATTAACATATAAAGGTTATTTATATGTTCGATCTGAGCTTTTGTAATAAAGAGGATTTGGGAAAACAAATGTGTAATGTTTCAGTTTTCAGTGTCAAAAGTTTCATATCAAGTGAAAAGTCTTTCATGTTGATCAAGTATTTTTGGTATATCTGTTTGAGATGAGCTTGTGGGGAATTGAACTGTGACATTCTGGAGAAAATGGTCTAAAAAAACAAGTAAAGATAATTTTTAACTGTGATTTTTGAGCAAATAACTGAATAGAAATTAACAATTTAATACAAATTTCACTCTCTCCGCCCTTTCCCCCCATGCCTAGCAGTCCCTTTAGCCCTTTTTTAAACTTCCCGAATGTGCAGTTTGCCGTTAGTGCATTTGCTTTAATCTGGTGGTCTCTTTAAGATTTTTTTGTTCGCGATGACGTCATGGTCACATGACAATGCCAACATGGCGGATGTAGTATGTCGGGGATTGTTGTCATACTACAAACACATACTGATTAGTACGTACTGTTTAAACGGCCATGCAGTAGGGAATGTGTTGAATACAGTACGAGATTTCGGACACAGACACGGTATCAAACATTTCAACATTTTCCCACGAAGTAAAAAATATAAGCGGATATTCAGGCAAAAGATGAGTTCCCTGACCGGGAATCGAACCCGGGCCGCGGCGGTGAGAGCGCCGAATCCTAACCACTAGACCACCAGGGATCTGACAGTGGCGCTACACAGCTACAATACAGTATTATAAGAACGTTAAGTAGCTGATCCATTTATTATAATTATTTTAAAGAATGCAAAACCATTTACAGGTGACTATATAAGCTATTGTCTAGTGGAAATACTTCGCATTGCACTGTGCATAAATGCCACTTAAAACATTAGTTGTACAAAATAACAACAAAACCCACAAACAAAAAGAACAAATAGTAAGAAAAACTAAACACCACTTAGTTAACTGTAGAGAAATGAAACTATAGAAAATTATTGTATAGAAAAATCCTCCAAAATGGTTGATTAGTGCTTTAAACATTAGCTTACATGGGAGAAAAACAAAAAAGATAATAACAACAATAATAACAATGGTGATGATAATAATAATAATAATAATAACACTTTAGTTTACTGTTTAAATCGTTTAAAGATGTAACAAAGTTCTTTACCACACGGCTGAAGTGGCAACGTGTCGCCAGTAGATGGCGATATTTATTGGTTAGTCCAGTGTGAGCACTAACTGGTTGAAAACTGCATTCTGATCAACACTGCTGTTGAATATGACGCCGATGATGTAATACATTTAACGGAGCTATTCACATCCACCGATGTACACTCACCAAGGGCGTAACCATGTTATGGACACTGGGGGGGTCCAAGCGCTAATACCCCAGCGCGGTCAAACTTCCAAAATTTGATACTGAAATTTTGTATATTTAGAACATAGGTTTAGGATTACAGTTACTGTTTGAAATCACGTGGTTTCTGAGTGATAGAAGCTCCCACAGCATGGGGAAACTGATCAAATACATCACCGAACTTGCGTTGAGTCTGGGCCAAACCAAGTGTACAATTGGAGGTGGGGGGGGGGCATATTTTCCGTAACAAACGTGAATATATTAAAAAAAAAGAATATAAATAAATAAATAGATAAATAAAATAAATAGAATAGATGAAGAAAAGACAGATCCGTTTGCAGGGAAATTTAATGCGGAACATATAGAGAATATTTTCTCCTGTATATTGGGGGGGACAGATTGGTATTTCCTCAACATTGGGGGGTCACGACCCCCCCAAAGAGTGCGTGGTTACGCCCATGACACTCACCATCACTGCACATCACCAGCACTAATGCTGCTATGGGACACTTCTTAAATTACTGCTACTTTTTCTTGATCTTGATGGTGCACTTCTCTCCACAGTCAGCAATGTACAGACAAAACTTTGTACTGGTTTTTCTTGTGTTGTCTTGTATATTTGTATTACACCGTCCTGCGTTGTTATTGTACAGTGCTGTGAAAAAAAAGTATTTGCCCCATCCTGATTTCTTCTGTTTTTGTGTATAACTCATACTAAATAGTTTCCGAAATGTAAAAAAAAAAAAAAAAATCTAAGAAAGAAAAGGCAACCTGAGCAAACACAAAATACAGTTTTAAAATGATAATGTTATCTATTGAAGCAAAAAAGTAATCCAATACCAACTGGGCCTGTGTGAAAATGTATTTGCACCTGTAGTTAATAATTCCCTAATTCTATGAAACTGCATTTATAATGGGGTAAAGCTGGACTAGATGCAATCAGGCCTGATTACTGCAAACCCTGTTCAATCAAACCATCCCTTAAATAGAACATTTTCAACAGCATGAAGTTGGTAAAAAGGTATTGCCCAGTAACACACCATGCCAAAACTGAAAGAAATCGCAGAAATGATGAGGAAGGTTATTGAAATACATCAGTCTGGGAAGAGTTACAAAGCTATTTCAAAAGTTCTTGGACTCCATAGCACCACAGTGAGAGCCATTATCTCCAAATGGAAAAACTCTGCATAGTAGTGAACCTTCCCAGAAGTGGCCAACTTTCCAAAATTCCTCCAAGAGCATCCAGCAAGTCATAAAAGAGCCACGGACAACATCAAGGAACTACAGGCTTCTCTTGCATCAATTATTATTGTTATTATTTATTAATAAACACAGTTGTCATCATCATCAACTCATTTAGCCATTAGTGCAAAAATAACCCTCACTTCAAATTGGGCTAAAAGGTGCTTAAATGAACTAACATGATTTCTAAATAAGAAAATCAGAACATATCTTTACACACAGAAACACGTGAGTCTTAAACATAACTTTTCCTGTCATAGGTTAATTCTAACCCAATAGCATATTTGGCTTCATACACACAATTAAAACATTAAATTATGAAAAGAAAAATACAGTAATGAGTGCACATAAAACACTAACTAACAACTACTTACTCAGCTAATCAAACTAATTATGCAATTGGCAAAATTGCTGACCTCCTCTCCTCTAAACACCCTGCCAAAACGCCACTTAATATACACTGGTATCAGAGCTGTAGATTAGAATGCTTTGGGCAGGGTATTCTTGTTTTCAGATCGAATTTGAATATATAGCATTCGACATCTAACTTTTTTTTTACTCCATATAAAATATGAGTTGCTATTCTTAGCTTAAATAAACTAAAGGAATGGTAGAATATCAGAGCTTGGTATAATACAGTAGAACACATGCATTTTTCATTTCCTCCTCCTCCACTTCCTCTCAACACCACTCTGGAAGGGACACCACACATGTCCCAAATCCAGTACTGAACAATATCTGCTCTTTAGATAATGTCCACATAGCACCATTATATTGCAATTATTAATTTCTTCTTCCTCTTCCTCTGCCGTGTCTCTTAGCTTAGGACCAGAACATGAAGACTGTAGTGTCACACGTATTCCTGGGGCAAAATTTTACATACAATTCCTTTTGATTCCATTTTAATCATAGTGTCCTTCATTTGATGAATTTTCTTCGATGTTACTTCTGAGAACTTGCTTTTGTGGCTTAATAGTGTATTCTTTAGACATGTCTGGAGAAAAGGAAACATTAAAATAACATCAACAGTCTGGAAGTATATTGAAATTGGCCTATTAATAAAATTCTCTGTATGTGGTATTTACTTGTTGGTCTTATTAAAAAAAATGTTACTTACATAACTTACATACAGCATCAGCAATGCCACCATGAGTAAAGTGATGGCCAGTATTACATAAAATCTATCCTGTTTCTGTGATGTTCCAATATCATTACCAGGAGCATCTACGGAAAAAAAAACAAAGTTTTAGTTACAGTCAGTGTTACACTCTTAGAAGAAACACTTAAAGAGTACATCAGTTGGTTTAGGGAACACATAAAACTTATATGTAGAACACTACAACAAAGCAGAAACCTTTTTAACAGGCTAAAAATCCTTGATTATCCCACTAACTCCTAAAGAACCTTTCAATATCCAGTTTTTGATGCGTATACCAATTGCCAAGACAGTGTAGACAAATGGCAGAAAGGTTCTAAATAATAACAAGGGTTCATTGGATAATTAATGCAAAAAGGGTTTTATTTCAAAGCCTGTCTGAAAGGAAAACACTACCTAGAACTACATACAACCAGGATAGGTTCCTCCTGAAGGACAACCAAAGAACTCTTAAGGGTTCTGAAATTTTCAAAGTGTATTTTTACTGCCATGTTATGTAATTTAGGATTTTTTCTGTAAATTCTGTTCCTGGTGTGTCAAGTCTTATCAGCAAGGACCCACAGTGGCTGCAAGCTTGGGGATGATAATCTGTAGCCATAGACCGGGCACCCCTGCTATAAATGGCTTTATGGCTACAGGTTTTCATTCCATACAGCAATGTAACATTCAAAACTTCAGGGTTTCATTTGTGTCTTGAAACCACGTTGAAAGTGTGTCTTTATGTCATTACACTCACCATAGACACTGAGATGAATCTCTGCCTCCTGATTCTGATGACCAATTGGAGCATTCAGAGAGCAGCGGTATCTCCCAGCATCTTGCAACGTCACATTAGGCAAAATGAGGTTCTGTGAATCTGCTAACAGTTTAAAATCCCGCTCCACACCTTTATATCTTTGAATAGTGCTGTTAAGATGAGTGAGTTTCTTCATCACTAGACCAGTTAACTGGCGAGAAGGAGCTTCACTGACCTGAGAAATGAAACGCAATGAATTAAATCCTCCAACTGGTCTATCAAAATCAATAGGCCTATGTGATTACTTAGTACCAAGCAAATAATCACTGATGACTAATAAAACACATTTTTAAATTTCTGACTAACTGAATACCCTGAACATGTCTCACTATGTTAGTCCTGGAGTAAAAAGAAATTACACAAATGTTTCTCATCCTAACACAACAAATTCAACAAACTGCAACTAATTAGTGGAGAAAACGCAAACATTTATTCTCACTGATGGCAACACAGGTTCAATTAATCTCATTGCCCACTTCATTAGGTAGAACTACCTTGTGCCAACACTCATCATTGCCAGTACATGGAGGGGTTAAATTAGGGGGAGCACAGGAGAACAGAACTCATTTAGTGGATGAGTAACTCATAGCATTGCATAATAATGATATTAATGTTAAGTGCTATGAAAAACATTAATTAATCATTAATATAACGTGTTTTTATTTAGCTATAGCTTTATCAATTATCTTTTCCAGGAAAATATCTTTGTCAAAATTGACAAACCCAACTGTAGTCAGTTACATTAACACAGAGACACATATAACCAACTTGTTTTGAACACATTTCATCATGAACAATATTATAAACCAGTTTCTGTAACAGACCCTCTGTTGAAGTGTATTCAATCATTCATTAATGTACATTATTTAGCTGAGGTCCGCTCATAAAACCAGAGTCTAGCTGCAGAGTTACATTCATTAGGTCAGAAAATGGAATTTTCACAGACTTTCATAGATTTTTTTACATGCTATTGTCTAATTAGGGAACTGACGACAAGGCTTGTGTAAAGAAAAGTCAACAATAAAAACAGTGTTCAAAGACAAATGTACAGAGAAACATGTTTATCCTCCCTGCTGAAAAACAAACAAACAATAGAAACCATCATAATGGTGATAATGGTAATTGTATTGGTTTTAATGGAAACTGTAATGGTCCCTGTGGGTCTCTACTGGTAATTAGTTTCCTTCTATTGGTAGCATGTTATGTCTAGTGGATACCATTAAGGACCAATAATGGTAATGGTTTTAATGGTTAGCTGATGGTTTGTAATGGTATTCATAGTGGAAACCACTAGAATTTCCACGATATTGCCCCCCCCCCAAGCAGGGCTGACTGTGTAAAAATTAAAACACGCGTTCCATCTGTTCAGAGTACATGAACCTTTACAAATTTTACTTGAATACTTCTGTAATAGTGTATATAAAAGACTCAAGAAGTACTAGAGTCAGTAATTGTAGAACTACAACGTGTACATTGGTGTAAAGGTTCAAATGGCCATTGAGAGTAGCTACAAGGGGGTCGGTGTACTGTACCAAATAAACTGGACACATCTACTTTCTTAGAGCAATCCCACAATCCATAGGAGACCAAAAACGCACCAAAGAGAATAATAGATTACATTTCTGAGGACAAACTGGAATTGAAAGAGTATGTGTCCAGGTACGCTTACCTTGTACCAGATGACTGACCGGTACTGGACTCCAGGCTTGAACGTGGCCTGGCAGTGCAAAAGTACGTCTTCGCCGCAGATAGAGCGGGTCTCATGATGCATTCTGCTGTCTTTACTTCTGACTCCTACACCTGTGTACATTCATGACTAAATCAGAAATCACATATGTGGCATACAACAACCGCCTGTAAACAAATTTGTCCAAGCAAGAAAAAAACACCACCCAGTCTTACCCAAAGTGAGGAGCAGGATCAAGGACAGAGCATTATTATTCCTCATCTCTGTGACAGCTAGACTGGAAGAGGTGTGTAACAGCACGACTGATATATACAACCCAGAGAAGTGAAAGAGGGAAATCCCCAGTGGGGAAAAGTCAACACCACGCGGTTTAATGCTGTGCAACCTAATATGTTCTTCATCGTTCATGAGCATGACTTCAGTGGTGTTTCTTACGGTTATGAGTTATAGTTATGGTAAGTAATAATCCTTGTTTATATCTCTATAGGCTACATATATAACAAATAGATATATCCTTAGAAGATTGTGAATATGACGTAGGTTGTGCTTGCTCATGGAAACCTTTGAAAGAGCCGCTATTTGCGTCGAAACAGCGTTTGCGTCACTGTAATGTACGTCATGGCACTTTCGTTTCTGTGACTTACTTAAGTGATTTTATCGGTGATTGTGCCCTGCGATGGACTGGCACCCTGTCCAGGGTGTACCCCGCCTTGTGCCTGATGATCCCTGGGATAGGCTCCAGGTTCCCCCGTGACCCTGAAAAGGAGTAAGCGGTTGAAGATGGATGGATGGTATATATCACACAGACACGTGTCTGCGACGAACTACTTCGGGTTTTGTCCGCTTTACCGAACTGCTTTACAATCATTTAGCAGTTCAAGTCTATTAAAAGGAACCCTCGTAATATTATTGAAAATATAACAAGGAGTCGCTTGCCTTTGTTTGTAAACAAAATCTACTTCCGCGTTTTGGCTCTCTGAGCTCTGAATTCCCCAGAGGTGGGAAAGTCTTCGGAAAACCCACAAAAGCACATTGCGTCACTGGGAATTTACCTCGGACACCTGACACACCCACCCACACACACACACCCCCACCCCCACCCCACACACACTCACACCCCATTACAGCAGATGTTTACATTTTGACCACGTGTATGTAGTAGTAGTATTATTTTACCAAACAAGCCTCCAAAAATAATATGACATATATTGGAGTCTCTTAATGGTTAGCACGTTCGCCTCACACCTCCAGGGTCCGGGGTTCGAGTCCCACCAGGGCCATATGTGTGTGGAGTTTGCATGTTCTCCCCGTGTGTCGGGGGTTTCCTCCGGGTACTCCGGTTTCCTCCCCCACTCCAAAGACATGCATGGTAGGCTGATTGGCGTGTCTAACGTGTCCGTAGTGTATGAATGTGAGTGTGTATGTGATTGTGCCCTGCGATGGACTGGCACCCTGTCCAGGGTGTACCCCGCCTTGTGCCTGATGATCCCTGGGATAGGCTCCAGGTTCCCCGTGACCCTGAAAAGGAGTAAGCGGTTGAAGATGGATGGATGGATGGATATTGGAGTCTCATTTGTGCACCACAGCACCAAATGGACAGATTTATGTCTGATTATATCTGAGACATTATCTGGTTGGAAATAATTATTATTGATTGTATAGTGTAAATAGGGTGTGAATATTTCTACAATACTGCACCTGTTCTGTTCTTTTATATTCCTACATGCTGCTATGTTGACCTAAATTTCCCCTATGGGGGATTAAAAAAGTTATATCTTATCTTATCTTATGACTGTGCATGATGGTTAAAGTCAGTGCCCCATGTGTAATCTTTGAACCCAGTAAATAAGGAATTGAATATTAATTATAGGTAACACTTTCTTCTTAAACCCTAAGACAGTTACAAATCTGTTTAATGGTATTTTATATATTACGTTGTTTCATGGCCCCGTCCGTCGTCCCTTTGATGCGGTGAAGTTGTCCTGTCCCCTTAGCAGAAAAACACCCCCAAAGCATAATGTTTCCACCTTCATGTTTGATGCTGGGGATGGTTTTCTTGGGGTCATAGGCAGCATTCCTCCTCCTCCAAACACGGTTGAGTTGATGCCAAAGAGCTCCATTTTGGTCTCATCTGACCACCAGAGGACAACTGGGTGAAAGTGTTGTACTCAGATGAGACGAAAATGGAGCTCTTTGAACAGGACAACTTCACCGCATCAAAGGGACGATGGACGGGGCCATGTACCGTCAAATCTTGGGTGAGAACCTTCTTCCCTCAGCCAGGGCATTGAAAATGAAAAGTAATTACTAAGTCATTACCAAGTACTAAATCATGTTTTGCAGAGGGGTCAAATAATTATTTACCTCATTAAAATGCAAATCAATTTATAACATTTTTTACATGCGTTTTTCTGGATTTTTTTGTTGTTATTCTGTCTCTCACTGTTCAAATAAGCCTACCATTAAAATTATAGACTGATCATTTCTTTGTTAGTGGGCAAACGTACAAAATCAGCAGGGGATCAAATACTTTTTACCCCCACTGTACCCTTGGTAAATATGAGCAAAGAGGACTGTGGGAAAAAAATGATTTATAGTTTTTGATCTTTTGTTAAAAATTTTTACAAAAATACTCTGCTCTCATGTATCTCAAACAATTGCAAACAAAACACAGGTTTATATTTAAATAAAAATCTTTGTTAAATATAGGTGTGCACCAATTAGGACATTTTTAGTCAATATACCTCCTTTTACCAAGATAACAGCTCTTAGTCTTCTCCTATAACGCCTTATGTTGTTGGAGAATACATGGCAAGAGATCTGAGACCATTCCTCCATACAAGGTGCTAATATTAGTGGAAGGCACTGTAGATAGTTAGATAGCTAGAGTGATGGAGTGAAAATGAGCTTACATGGTTTATTTAGCCTGCCCAGAGGTCTAAACATTGGTCTGCACTCTGACAGCTATGGCATGATAGTGGAGAAATCCTGTGATGACATTAGATGGTGAAATATTGTATGCATTTATTTTCTTTGTAGTGGTATCTGCATCAGTGCTGGAAACCACTAAGGACTATTCCTGTCAAGAGGGATTACAAATACTGAAGTTGGAGCCGGCAAGCAGTGCCACAGATTGTGAACAAAGCTGGACTGCTGAAGGCATTGTAAGACACAAGTGTTATAATTTAAATTATGATGATGTTGTTTTTGAAATCACTGATGAATTAGCTAAAGAAAATATTCAACTGGTTGTTGAAAGCCATAGCTTATGTAATGTTACATTTTTCTCAGCCCATAGGTAGCGTTGTGAATGATATTATTGAGTGCCACAGCCCATGCATTAACGTGACTGCCGGTGAAATTCTCATCAGTAGTTGTCTCAATACAACTCTGACTATTATATGTGATCAGGTAAGTCCACACTTGTCTCTGATGGTCATGACAATTTATGTTACCATTTAACATATGTATTTTTCATATATATATATATTTAATTGAATTTTTGCAGGGACATGTGATTGAATCTCGAATACATTTTCTGGGTAAGCATTTTTTTCTGAACATTTTAACATTAATTTATTATAAATTAATATATCCTTCATGTGTTATTTTCTTCAATATTGGTTTTTTTTTTAATTATAGGTATTCAGATCAATCCTTCACCTCTACAGAATTTCAACAAAAGAGACCACTATGGTAATTTACAATAAAATATAAATATTAAGAGTTTATGTCTGGATGTCTTGCAAAATCTAGAAAATGTACACTAAACTAACACAAATCTGAACATTTTAATTGATGCAATAATAATAATTTCTTTTGTGGAAATTTCAGTGTGACTTATGAATTTATACATAGACAACTAACATATTTGTTCTTGTGTCTCCTCATCAGGTATCTATGCCTGTTTCCTGCTAATCATATTTGCCGGTTTCACCATCATATGTACTCATTATAGGAACACAAACTCCGGACAAAATCATCTTTAAGACTATTTTACTGTGTTATTTATTGTCGGATATATAACCATATTGCAATATTTTAATATTTTAATTTCAATATAATGATTGTACTGCAGTACAAAAAAATCATCATTTAATATAATATTGTATAAAATTATTACAGCTGCTGGTAGGTGATCATCCACATGACATTTATATATGAGATTGAGATTTAATATATTATTCATATATTTGTTTTTGTGGAGCCGAGTGGGATATCACATGTTTGAATCCAGAAGATGGCACACCATCCATGGGTGGGAGTCCAAGACAGCAAAATTGGTCATGTTCTCATGGTAGGAGGGCTGGTAGTACTCTCTCCCCCCTGTAAATCACAAAAGACACTACCCAGTTTTTGGTCATTTGTGAGCTCATTCATGTGGAACAGGGTAGGTAGGCTTTTCCTACAAAGTTTCATGCTCTCCTATGGCGAAGCATTAGCCACACTTTGAAACATGTGGTTGGTTTAGCATGTTTTGGAGGAATGTTAGCGTTTACAATCCATATTTGGCAGCTGTTGTATTATAGGTGCTTTATATAAAAGAGAATAAATATTTGGAGAAAGAAATTTAGAGAAGAGAAATAATGTTGTGTTTTAGGCTGCATTAATTTTAGAATCTTTTTTTGTATCAAGAATGTTTACTAACATATCAGTATGTACAATCTCTACTGTTTAGAGACTGCATACAGCTAACTATATATTTCAGTATAGCTATAAACAAGTTACTACAATAAAACACATTGATTTCAGTGTCATTAAACAATGTGACTGTGATTAATTAATGTCTCTTCCTACATTCACATGTGCATTCATGTAATTTTGAAATAAAAAAAAATTAGATTATATTAATATTTAAATGTAATTATATAAATTGAAATAAAAAAAAATTTATGCACAAATAAATCTTACCTTACTTTGCTCTTTTGTTGATGAGGATTTTTAGGTCTTCTTATTTCGCACATTCTTATTTCGCACATGGGGCGGTTGTGGCGCAGGTGGTAGAGCGGGTTGTCCACTAATCGTTGGATTGGCGGTTCGATTCTCGGCCCACGTGATGCCACATACCAAAGTGTCCTTGGGCAAGACACTGAACCCTAAGTTGCTCCCAATGGCAAGTTAGCGACTTGCATGGCAGCTCTGCTACCGTGTGTGTGTGTGAATGGGTGAATGAGACACAGTGTAAAGCGCTTTGGATAAAACCGCTATATAAGTGCGCCATTTACCATTTTCATTCACATGGTTACTAAATAAGTCAGGACTAAATTTGGAAAAAGTCACATGTTTATCTTGAACAATGGTATTTAGGAAAACAGTACATGAACATAAGATGTATTATTATTATTATATTATTTACATGCCTTCTTTTTTGCAGTGGAATCACAGCATTTCCGATACTGAAAACATCATCAGACTTATACCACATATAATAAGGCACACGGCATTTTTACCCTTCTGAGTTTATACACGTAAATGCATTTATTCAGTCACGCGTCTGTCTATCCTTTAGAGAAAATGCAGAGACAGATTGTTAAAATGAAAACGATAAAGTTTTCAAGGAGGTTTTGCTCAGCTTTTTCTCTCCAGTTATGTCTTCCAAAATGTGCGCTGGGCCGTCGCTTGGTTACGTCACTTGTGGAGCAGGCCAAATGCAAAGCATCCATGTTTGTGCTTAAATCCCAGAACTTTCAGGGCCCTTTACTAGTCCTTGCTCTTTGCGTAGAACAGGTGCATAAATGCTACAGTCCCGTGCCTCACACACTCCTGGTACACCTGGACTACCAGCCATACCTGGCTGACCCACAGGACCTGGGAACCCAGGAGGCCCTTGAGGTCCCTCAAGTCCATTCCTAGGCACTCCTGGATGACCTGGAAACCCTATATGGGGAAATGAGTGACATTTGTTGAGATCAGCTTGGAGTGTGTCATCCATTTTTTTTTATGTCAAAGCTCTACTATGGTGTCTTGTTTAGAATGATGTATTGGGGATTCATGCTACATGAGGAACAGTCTATATGGATATTTAAATGCTGCTCAATGTACTAACAATATTAAGGTGCATTTTACCTCTGAGGCCTTGGTGACCATCTTGCCCAGGAAGTCCTTGGCCAGGGTCACCTTGCTGTCCTTTTTGACCTTTTGTTCCTTCAAGGGTAAAATTAATATTTAAAAAATATTTAGGAGTTTAATTTTTCCCCAACCGGTCATTGCATTTATCATTCTTTTGTAGTTTAATAATTGCATGCTGTACCTCTGTCACCCTGTGCTCCTTTCTGTCCTTCTACACCTGTTACACCTCTAGGCCCTTTGGCTCCTTTAGCTCCAGCTTTGCCAGCTCTTCCCTGAACAAATCATCCCAAAAAAAGAAAACACACACACACACACACACACACACACACACACACACACACACACACACACACACACACACCTTCAATTTGGGAACGTGCCACATACAGAAGTTTTGGATGACTCCTCTAGCAAGCGGTCCCCTCACCCCTGTCACCATAAGGGGGAGGGAGTGGAGATAGTGGACACCTTCAAGTTTCTAGGGGTGCAACTCAATAACAAACTGGACTGGTCAGACAACACTGAGGCCCTCTCTAAGAAAGGACAGAGCAGGATGTTCTTTCTGAAGAGGCTCAGGTCCTTTAATGTGTGCACTAGGCTGCTTCTGATGTTTTACTGTGCTCGCCAGTGTTATCTTCTTTGCTGTGGTGTGTTGGGGAGGTGGCATTGTGACTTGTGGTGCCAACAAACTGAACAAGTTGGCGAGGAAGGCCAGCTCTTTATTAGGGATGGAACTGGACAGGCTGGAGGAAATGACTGAGAAGAGTATGACAGGGAAGCTGAAAGCTATCATGGACCATCCTTCTCATCCTCTCTACACTAAGCTGAGGAGGCTCTGGAGTACATTCAGCCACAGATTCATCCAGCCATGTGCTTCAAAACATCTGGAGGGCTCTTTCTTACCACCAGCCATCAGACGCCACAATGCAACAATAGCCAGTACCTCCTACTCCACTGACTGAGTCTCACAGAAACACATACTCAACAGTTAATTGCCATTTCACAGATCTTGCACATGTATATAAATTCTGAGGATATTGCACATGTACATATTCAAATAGAACTCTAGCATACAGTATGTACATACACACAGATCTGTTTAATTGTTTTTATTATTTCTTTCTTATCTTATCCTATCTTAATAGAAATAGAAATATTCAATGAAATCTGTGACTTTATATACCTAAGCCAAAGCAAATCTATTTTACTCATAAGCTTTCTAAAACACACAGATACAGTCTTGTCCTTCATAACTACCTACATAGGTGTATTTTGGGACTCACTCTTTTGCCTGTATTCCCAGAAGGCCCTTGGGATCCTGGTGGTCCAATTAGGGTACGGTTGTTAATAGGACAACCTTGTGAACACTTAGCTTGAATAGAGGAGGCATACTGGGAGATCTGGGCAGTGACCACACCTCGACACAGCTGCAGAACTTGCTCATCCGTCAGACTAGGACCCTGCAAAGCGCATAAAGAAACATAACTCGCAACACTCCAGCCACGTATGAAGGGTCAATGTACCTGTCATCTCAGGGAGTTTTTCCTTGAATTTTTAATTTATAGCTGGCTCATTACATTCAGATTTACATTCAGATTTCTGTAGTTCTGCTTTGTGTCAATAACTAATGTTAAAAGAACCACATAAGTAAAATAGAAATTAAAATTGAATCACTATTTAGGTTGGTTATTCTTTTGGCAGCATGTGCAATAATAGATGGTTTGGGTGCCAAAGTCAAATTAACTGTATATTTTTGTCTTTAAAAACATTAGATGTGGATGGATTTAATCTAGTGTAATAGGAAATTTGACATACTTTTATAAATATGAAGCTCTGAAAACAGATGAAGTAAATGTGTGGTACATACAATTTCACCTGTGTTTCCTTTGGGTCCACTGCGTCCTTTCACACCCATGTCCCCAACAGGACCAGTGTCACCTCTGGGGCCAGGGACGCCTGGAGGTCCCACCTGACCAACAGGTCCAACAGGTCCAACATAGCCTTTCTCTCCTTGCTGCATAAGTGCATGAAGTCTCATAGTAAGAGGAAAATTATGTAATAGTAGGAGTGTAGGGTATAGGTTTTGTTGAAACCTTCTATAGGCAGTAGATTCAGAACCAGGTAATGTAAATAAAGTTATTGCTGAATTCTCATTCAGCTATTCTCATTTTAAAATGGGCTGAAGGTTAAAGGTGTGCTATTCACATTTAGATAAAAGCCATGAATGTAAATTAACCAAAAAATACAGTGCTTCTGCAACATACCTGCCCTTTGTCACCCCGGGAGCCTGAACTTCCCTGTGTGGAAAGTTTGAGAAAGGAAGTACTGGTTAAAAAAGCGTAATGGAAACGAGAAGAGAAACGATACAAATCTAAACAGATAAAATCAAATGTCATATTGGTCACCTTTTCTCCCTTAACACCCTTCATGCCTTTCCTTCCGCCTTCACCCTATAATCAGGGGGAAAAACCCCATTACATTACATAGGTGATGATTAATGTCATGCGAATAATGTCATTTGATGTTATATTATAGTCATACAATTTTAAAATGTGTCATGTTGGTCACACAATCACAATCACTTCTTCTCATAAAAGGAAGTAGATATTTATTGTGTGGGCAGTACATTTACAAACCATGACTGTACAGAATGTATCTGTATAAATAAATCTAATGCCTTTCACGGCATTTATGTTACCTTAATTCCATCTTCTCCAGTTTCCCCTTTGGCACCCTACAAAGCGGAGACTCTGATAGTTAACTTAAAATAATAAACCTAGATAAAGGTATTTGAAAGGGTATATTACATTATTATCAAATGTTATGAAATTTAATTGAAATTTGAAATATGAAATTATGAAATGTAATTTATTTTCAGTTCACTGCTTATTTCTTTAGAACATATTGGGAAGATCCTTACAGCTGGACCTTTCAGGCCTTTTGGACCTGGCTTTCCTGGAATCCCTGAATCGCCGCTTTCCCCTTGTGGGCCCTGAAGGATATCACAGTTAAAAAACAAAAACAAAAAAATCCAACAATTTAGGATTACTGTTTACCCACTGTAAAAGTCATAAACTTAATAAATCAGGGTTTACAATGTCATGTCATCATAACCTTTTGCTGTATGTAATTTATGTAATTTACATAAATTTATTCTATGAATTATTTAAAACAGAGTCTTAAACACAGATTAAAAAAAGATGCAAAAATTCCAAATGCACCTTATTCTCTCTGTTCTATACATACAAAGCAAATATCATGCCAAAAAAGGTGAAGATATGAAGGCATATAAAAACAGACACTGTTAGTGGTTTCACTTTCAGTAATGCTTTCACTTCCACTAAAAAACCCCTTTTACTATAATGGGAAGGGAGAGTACCGAGCATGCCGCGTCTGGTGTCTGATATGACGCATAGCAGCAATACACCCACATTAAAGTCACACTTCAATAACATGTGACACCAAAGGCTTTTTTAAGATTTGATTGAAATAAACTTCTGCCGTCCTATATCCTATTAGACTAAAATTATTGCCAGAAAAATGACAAATTTTAGGCAAATATTGGCACATGAAAATAAATATTAAGAACATTACAGTATTGATAACAAATATTAGGATTTCCCCTTAAAATTCTTGCGTATTCTGTTTTGAATACAGGATGAAACACCTACCCCAGCCCCTACTCTCCCGGGAGGTCCCCTCTGTCCAGGTTCCCCTTTCAATCCCTTAGCAAAGAAAGGCAGAGCAATTAATAATTTCTGTTTAACATCTCATATTAAACAAAATCATTATCCAGAGCACAGGTTTTGATAACTGTCTAAAACATTTCACAATAATAATATAGTCAGAGTTCAATTAAAAAAATTGTATATTAAAATTTTACTTTTGAATTTTACCTTTGCACCAAATGACCCTTGTGGCCCTTCAATTCCTGGAACTCCTAGTGGACCCTGTGAAAAAAAGAAATCATAGCAGCTACATACTGGATATTAAAAGCTAAGTGCTGGATGATAAAATTCCCAAATGAATCAAACTGAAAGTTACATCGTCTCCAGACTCTCCATCACTTCCTGCCATGCCACTAATTCCTTCATCACCCTGAAAGGAAGACAAAAAAAAAGCATTCTTCTTGAAGTGCTGAAAATTGAAAATGTAAAGACTAATAATGAAAGAATTAATCACATTATTGATGTCCATTTAAGATTTCTGATGTGAACATTATTGCAATGAGTGAATGTTGATGTTAAAAGGAGTGAATGTTCAGGTTAAAAGGTGAAGTGGTTGGGGAAAGACTAAAAACAAAGATCAAGTACCAAGCACATTCAGTGCTACATTTGAGATCATTTAAAATGAAAATATACAGATATATTCATATTAGTATTGATTGTATGTAATCTTAGACCAGAACTAATTCCAGATAAAGTAATAATTTGTAAATCAGCTCATTAGGTCATTACGCCAGATGCTTTTCATTACAGTGACTGAGACTTACCTTTGGTCCTAGCACTCCCCTGTCTCCTGCTATTCCAGGATAACCCTGAAAAACACACATAACAGGGAATGTTTTGTATTAGAAATAAGTTGCATTTAGGTAAGGTGCAGAGATTACAAGAAAAGACATGAATCTCACAGTGTAACCCAGTTCCCCAACATCGCCAGGAAAACCAGGTGCTCCAGTCTGACCCTATGACAAAAAGAAATAGATGTTATTTATCTTGAATAATAAAGTCTGACAGGAGCCTACCATGTCATGTGTTTGTGTATAAAAGTGTGTTTTTCTCTGTGCGCTTACCTTTGGTCCCTGTCGTCCCTGGGGGCCCTGCTTCCCAGGTTTTCCAGTTGATCCCTAAAAAGAGACTTAGAAATGCTGATTCAGTTTGTGGAAATATGAGGATATATAATGTTATGCATAACATCATCCTAACATAGTCTTTAGAGCTTTATACATTGAAAAAACATGTCTTTAATGTAAGACTGGTTTACCTTAATACCTTTACCTCCCACAGTTCCTGGTAGGCCAATTGGACCAGCTGGGCCCTGTAATCAAAGAAAAAACCTAATTAAGGGCTAAGTTAGAGTTTGTTTGAAAGATACATATGACTACATGATAAATCTATGGTTGTCAATCCAGATTTCAGTCATGTGGTTCTGCGGTGGTTTCTTTTGAATGTGAATAGAAATAAAAGTTAACAAGTAGGGGGAAAAGCAAATGTCAGGCTTATGCTAATAAGGGATGAGCAATAGTACTAGGAGAATAAACAAAGTGTGCTTACACACATTCTTGATGAGACCTTCTAAGCATTCTTTAGCTAAGCAGAGATCAGTTACTTACAATCTCTCCTGGAAGCCCAACTACTCCAATAGGACCTTCCATCCCAACATCACCCTACAAAACAGATACTCTCAGTAATGAAAATTGCTTATAGGCATTAGCATGTAATTGCACTGCCATGTCACAGGTACATAAACACAATATTAATTTGCAATCACTATTTGTGATTGAATCTCTTAAATCAGAGAATCTGTTAAATTTACTTAATCAAAATTTAAGCTTAATAAAGCTTTTACCTTTAATCCAGGCTCTCCTCTCTCACCTGGGTCTCCAGGAAGCCCAAGTAAACCCTAGAGAACATGAATTAGAACATACGTAAGAGAAACTCCAACGTAGAGCCATACAGTATATTTTTAATCCATCTTCCACTCACCATTGCACCAGAGAAACCAGATGCACCATCCTCTCCATCAGGTCCAGGATCACCCTATAAAGTGAGAGAAGGCAGGACGTGCAGAGATCATACTGTTTGAACAGGACAGCGAGTGGTCTAAATGATCCAGATATGAATATGATGTTAGGTGATGATATGAGCTTACATCAGGGCCTGGATCTCCTCCTTGACCTTGAACTCCTTTGGTTCCTTTGTAACCCTGACAATATGATATAAAATAATGTTTAAAAAAAGTATTGAGACATTCTGGAAACATTGAAATCCAGAGCACAATGCTTAAGTTTCTGATCAAACTCTAAACTTCTTACCTCCCTGCCTTGAGCACCAGGGAGTCCCTGTTTTCCTTTTGGGCCTACAGATCCCTGATTACAATGAGATATTAGTAAACTAATCAAAACAACAGCATAGTTGACAAAAATCCTCCCAAATGACTCTTGATGTACCTTGGGACCAGGAAAGCCAGCAAACCCAGGCTTGCCTGGTTCACAGTCACACTCAGTGGGTCCTTCCTCTCCCAGATCAGCATCCTCTCCATACGAGACATGGGTTGTCAAAGTGGTCACCTCTTTGGCATAGTCGTATGACTCGGTGGTGCTGGCATAAGGGTAGGTCTCCTCTGTGATCATGGTGATGCCTGGGGAAGCAAGATTGTAGGGGTTATGTGCAAACACAATGTGCTCATCGCCATAGCTGTGTGTAGACTTGGGATGGTTGTCCACTTGAAATGTATTGAAAAGAATCTTTGAGGCACTGCTAGACTCAAAAAGAGATCGTTGTGACTGATTGTGGATGTGGACTTTGATTAAATATCAGTGAACAGAGAACAAATAAAATAATATATATATATATATTTTTTTTTTTTTGCTGAAAGCAGGGTAAGTGAATATAGTGTGTCAAAAGAACACATTGGTTAGAATGATGTAATGAGCAGTAATGAATAATGATCCAGAGTAGATTTGATAAATGTATATTAGTAGAAGTAAAGGGAGTTTCCAAATGTCATTAACATCTATAGTGTATATACTGAATGGTGAAGCTAACCTTGTAGGTTATCATTGTTCAATATATAAATAAACTCATGACAAACTTATAGTCCCATCCATTAAAAATAGTCCCATCCATTAAAAACTATATGGAGATGGTAAGTTTAGGCTAATAATATTTGACATTATTTATCATAGAAATGAACAGCTAAAAGGGCAGAATGTAGCTCCACCTTAAAATATACTTGTTTAAAACTTGTTTAAAAATTCCAATATTGCTAATATTACTTGCATGTTTTTGCAGATTTCAGATGAAATGATCATACCAGGCTGTGGGTCTCCAGACTCGCCTTCATATCCATTTACTAGAGAACCTTCATATGTATGGTCTTCACCTAATTAATTAAAAAAAAATTAATTCTTCATTACAAAACATAAATATTGAAGATACATTATCATGAAGAAGAGTGCAAAATTTGGGTGGCAGCCTGGGAAAACCCTGCCACATGTTTATGTATAATTCTGAAAACTACAGTATTTTCCTGAACTGAAATGTTTAATTTTTCTTTGTACAGGGTTTCCCAAAAGTTTCTATACACAGGGGAAATTTACACTTTTTTTAATGTCATACTTAGTGTGCATATATACAGTATTGAAATCATTCTCATGGCTGGACTGGGAAGCTGTTGCAAGCCTTCAATGGACGTCAACAGGACACATGGCAAGCACATCACACATGACATTGTTGCCAAATGTAAAAAAAATACAAGAAGATTTGAAGTGTTTCCAAGAAGAGAACGTCCCTGAACATCCACTGATGAAGGCACAACCGACATGGTTCTGGCAAACATAGACCCCTTAAACATAGACTTTTAGGACATACTGTATATCATCAAGTAAAGTACAAAAACAATATCTGGCAACCTCACAAGTTGAAAAGGAAGAAAACTGCATGCAATGATTGCATTCTGATTGAGGTGCAGGAGTGTTACACAAATTTTGACAATTTAAACTAAACATAAATTTCTTTTATGTCCATTTCACTACTATCTTTAACCAAGGAAAGTCACTTAAATCGCAAGGTTTTAGACATCTTTAAGCAGACTGTTTTCACTACCATGTTTTTTATTCTTGCTCCTTACCTAAAATGATCTATGCAGGAATGTAATCTAGGCAAATTAAAAAGTAAAAAAAAATGCAGTTTAGGTAAGATACATTGATGGTTTCTTAATGTTGAGGTGTCAAATATGCTATAAAGAGAAAGGCCCAGTGTGCCTAAATATTTTTGTCTTGTTTTCTTTGCCAGAATTCAGCCACAGTGACACCTGACAGGCTTTTCCAAGCCACCACACATTTGTTAGACATTTGTAAGAGTATTTTTCTTCACCTGAATTGTTACCGCTGGAGTACTCTTCCTGAGCATTGGAGTGGAGCACACACAGCAAGAGCACAAAGCCTAGAAACACAGCCCACACCTCACACCAATAACAGAACACAAACTAATTTAGGACATAATTAATACTTTGATTTCCAAAAATGCTCTAATGCTTTAGAAATACTAGAACATTCTATAACTAGAACATAACTAGAAGGATTCCGTTATGTACCAGTTAACATGTAGCAAAGCTCTGGCTGTTTTTTTTTTTTTTTAAGTTTCTCTACCTGGATATTGAATATACATCATTACAGATACACTGTATATTTTGTGCGATCTTATTTAGGTTGTTAAGATATACATTCTTAACCTAATGAACCACAGCAATTCTCATCCTGCTCATACATTCCAGACCAGACAGTCTGTGGATTTAATTTCTACACATTAACTCATGCACGAACAGAATTTTCTTGCTCTGTGTGATCATCTCATTAAACACATACTCTGCACAAAGTTAATAGACATTAAACATTTTGTTTAAACAAAGAAGTATTTAAATTGTTCTTGTAAAATAAACCCACCACTATCCCGTTCTTCAGATGATAAAAAAGTATTTGTTCCATTTGCACTGACTTTCTAGTTCACAAGCACTGTTCTTTGTATTTATTGTCCTGTGTTTTATTACACATGTTGCACTCATTTCACACTGTATTGTATTTGTTGTGTATGTACTGTTATGCTTTGCACCATACTCCTGACCAAAGGAGTTTTCATTCCAATGTAATGTATATAAGTTATATAGAGAAATGACAATAAAAACCCATTTGACTTGTTTGCAATATATAAAGTTAACATTTTATAGACTATTAAAACAACTCCTTTAATAAAGGGGTGTAAATGAGTGAAAAGTATTTTCTTGCCATTCAAATGTCATGCCCTTTGTGGTCTTTTTATTTGACAATTTAGAATATGTTAAGAATAATGGCTGGAGCTAATGGATTACTCTCACTAACCCAAAGGCTCTCTGGGGCAGAGAGGTGTAGTGTGGAATACATGGCAAGATCACTCTATCGCTCTGATCGAAACATCAAACTTTATCACATCTAGTGAAGGATTGTTAGCTATTACACACCAAAGCCATGCAGGAACCTGACAGAACACTCCCTCTGTATGTACTCCAAACTAGAAAAAGTACATGAATAAGTTTCCACTTTCTGGAAACTTTATGACAAAACATTAACAAAAAGTTACTTTTATTATATTACATCTTTTACTTAAAATAAAAAAAAACAAAAACCCAAACAGAATTTCAGAAACTTCCCATGTTCATACTTCAGACATTTTTGTGCGATCAAAATCTGGTCATACTTCAGACATTTTTAAGCTATCAAAATCTGTTAGCAAACTAGCATGACCCATTAGCAGATGACCTTAAACAACAAAATTAAAAAAAAAAAAAAAAACAGAGCAAACCCATCATTAAATATTGATCATAAAATGAAACTAGACGTACCAAGATGAAATAACTCAAAAAAGAACTCACAAAGCAACTAATCTGAACTGTATCACTCAAATCATTTATAACATCATCAATTTTACAGTTCTATGTATAGGAAGAGCTGCTCACCTTCACCCTGGAGCCTCCCATGGCCAATGGGCCTTCCTACTCTGGATTCAATATGGTGTGTAATTCCCACTGAAACCAGACTCTCCCCACACACAGGCTTACCGTTTTGGGCTGTGTGAGAACACAGAGCTCCGTGTATGTCTGACTTCTTCACAGCATTCTCCAACCTCACACACAGCGTTGGACCCACAGTGCTGAGAGAGAGCCGTACAGCGCTGCTGAGACCTCACCAGGCTCGTCCACGATCCATCCTTTCCTCAGCTGGGTGACAAATACCTGAACATTTCCCAAACACACATAAAGGCAGGAAAGACACTGAACGGGTATGGGTCAAGGTGCAGAAAATGAGAACAAAGCGATATATAAGGATGATGGGAGCACATCTGATTCTTCCAACTGTAATTCATTTGTCATTTTTATTTTGCAAAAAGCAACTTGGAAATGCTTTACATTAAGGGTCCATTAGCTGGCATAATTTAGCATGTAATTTTACATGAACAATCCATGAACTTCAGCATAAACACATCATAATAATGCGTACCACACTATGTAATGTAGCCATGTCATTTAAAAACAACAATAACAACAAAAAAACAAATAAACACCAATGCTTGTCACATCAATCAAAATGAACACCTTAATTAACATGTTTATGATTTGTTAACTGACAAATTTCAGAAGTGAGGATGAAGCAAATTTCAGTATGTATACTTGGAGACCAGTTTTAGTTATCAACATTTAAAAATATGCTGCAAATCTATTTGTTGCAAACTAAATGAACTAAACAGACACCTGACCATCACACCCATACGTGCTTTTTGAACATCACATTACAGATCACATGTGCCCTGCGATGGATTGGCACCCTGTCCAGGGTGTACCGCGCCTTGTGCCCCATGCTCCCTGGGATAGGCTCCAGGTTCGGTGTGACCCTGAAGAAAAGGATAAGTGGTATAGAGGATGGACCAATGGATAGATTACAGATCACAGATTCCCCCTTTGCGGTTATAACAACCTGCACTCTTCTGGGAAGGATTTCCACTAGATTTTGGAGCATGACTGGTGATTTTTTTTCTTCTTTCAATTCAGCCACAAGAGCATTAATGAGGTCAGACACTGATGTTGGGTGAAGAAGCCTGGGGCACATCCCAAAAGTGTTGTGTGGGATTGAGGTCAGGGTTCTGTGCAGGTCACTCAAGTTCTTCCACTAGAGACTTGGCAAATCGTGTGTTCATGGAGCTTGCTTGGTGCACACGGGCATAGTCATGCTGGAACTAATTTGGGCTTCTTAATTCCAGTAATGGGAAATTGTAATGCTTCAGCATACAAAGACATTCTATACAATTGTGTGCTTCCAAATATGTGGCAACAGTTTGGAGAAGGAACACATATGGGTGTGATGGTCAGATCTCCACATACTTTTGGCCGTATTTAGTCATGGATTAAACAGTCAAACATGAAGGTATATTTTGTTAACATGTCAATGAATATATGTGCAAATATGTTAAAACTGCTTATTTATTAATGCAAAAAAATTGTTTTTAGTGCTAACTAATGTATTAGATAATTAAGCAACATTGCACAAGAAAGAGTGTTCATACGGAATATTGGCACAGCTTTGATTCAGCCGTGTGCCAAAATTATTATTGAGTACGAGATTGCTTTTATACAACAGTTATTTTAAAGAAGACATTAATATTGAAAAAGTGAAATTTCAGACACAATATAGTCATAATAATAATTTGTATCGTTTTTCTATGCAAACTGAATTACATCCCGAACATTTGTACATTCCCTGTGATTTGTACATTTGCATTAAAAAGGTGCACCCGGTGAATCTGGATTCCTTTCTTCCTTTTTTCTTTATCTGTTGAGCTTTCAAATTTTACTCAGAAGATGAAAATGTATTATTTGCAATGTCTGCTGATGATGACATGAACTCAACTGTAGCAATTGTTTCAGTGGGACTGTTCCTGGAATGTTACAGTGAAAAGTGACATATAAAGTTCTTCTATTAGCTCATCCAACAGTAAGGTCTTGTTTGTATTTTTTCAAATTATGATGAATACTGAAGTTAAAACAGATTGGTAAAACTATGCAATACCTGATTAAGATAATTTTAACTACACCGACATAAAATCATGAAAGGATGACAGTTATAAATGTGACTAATCTGTGATTTTGACTGCATTTGTAAACTGGAACACTCTGGAATTAGTGTGCAATGACTATAAAACTCGCAAATGCTGAATTACAAAAAAAATTCTATATGAAATATTTAGGCTATATGAAAAGAACACTACTATTTAAGGTTCACACAACCTTTAATTCAATTGTACACACTGAAATCCCACACCAAACAAGGTAAAAGAACAAAAGCTCCTAATCTGATGATAAAATTATGCATCATAATGTCAGATCTGTCTTGACTGATTTCTGCATAATATTATCTGAAATCATTACATGCTCAATTTTGACCTAATAACTTCTAAGCCAAATGGACAAGTCAGGACTTGTTTTTCTTCTTCTTTTTCTTGTGATGTCTCACTTCAGGAGAGTGGGTGGAATCCCTGCACACACAATTCAATAATTTGGTTAAGATAAACTGTCTGATCAGGAAGTAGATAGTCAGTTTATTTATTAAATATTGAATATGGACAGATACATAAGCAAACTGCATACATTATACGATATACCAAGACATGCGATGTCTGTCCCTAGATGTGATTTTAATAAAAAATACTATCTAATATTACAAGAGAGAGCTACAACAGCATAAATGCTAACATGTGCAAACAGAGCAGAGTTTACACACATCAGTATCACCAGTGACACAAATATTCCCTGAACGCGAGTGTATACATTTCGGTGCTTTACCTCCTTCTGCTTTTGCTGCCTCGTTCTTGGCTGTGTTCACGGCTGTGTTTTTGGTGACGTTTGTGACGAGAGCTGTTCTCTTCTCTGGAACTCACGTGAGATTCGTGTGACTCAACAGAGGCAGATCGGCCTTCATCTGGCAGCCTCCACGATCATAAGGAATAAAGTGAACAAACAAGAACAAACTCAGATTATAATAAATAAAGCGTAATGTGAGTGGAGGCATATTGTACATGCCTACACAGGACATGGACAAATGCACTATATGGCCAAAGGTTTATGGACACCCAACCATGTGGTTCTTCCCCAAATTGTTACCATAAATGTATTGAATTTCTTTGTATGCAGTAGCATTACAATTTCTCTTCACTGGAACTAAGGGGACTAAACATGTTCCAGCATGGCAATGCCCCTGTGCACAAAGTGAGGTCCATAAAGACATGGATTGCCAAGTTTGGAGTAGAAGAACTTGAGTGGCCTGCACATAGCCCTGACCTAAGCCCCACCGAACACCTTTTGGATGAACCGCAACGCTGACTGCACCCCAGCACTTTACACCAAACATCAGTGCCTGACCTCAATAATGCTCATGTGGCTAAATGGGCAAATCCCAATAACCTTCTCAGGAGGTTTTTTTTAGTAGTTTCATTTGATATTGTGTAACTTCCAAAAAAAACAAGTTAGTTCCTCTTATAGTGTTATTGCAGCTATTCCACTGCCAGCTGCTCTTTTTCTTCTGTCTTAACACAGGGTCAAGGGGGGCCTGGAGCCTATTCCAGGGAACCCAGGGGACACAATGGACGGTGTGTCAACCCATTGCAGGGCACAACTGCACACACGACAATTTGGGAACACCAATCAGCCTACAGCTCCGGAAACCGGAAAGCACAGGGAGAACATGTTAACTCCGCACACACAGAGTCGAACCCCCAACCTTGCAGGTGAGAGGCAAACATGCTAATCACTAAACCACTATACCCCTCTGACACAAAGCAGACACCCGAGACTCCCTCTATATACGTTAAAGTAACATATCCTTAATGAAAGCATCACCATATCAACAATTCTACATTTTTGTATGCTTAAACAGCAACACTTTTTAAACCGGTTTATTATTAGCCTTTTAGTGTGTGGAGTGTGAATGAGCTGTAACTATAGAAATGATAACATATTAGAACAAGCACATTTAATATATACACCTCGGATTTGAATTACAGACAGCACTACTGTCAGAGCTGCTGGTACAGAAAACTACTGTAGTTAATACCTTCTAACCAATCGACATTGAGAACTTTACAGCACTGTGGTATAACATAACAGAACTTGATGCTACTATTAAAGTTTGGATTTATATCATTTTTGCCTTTTTTTTAGTTGGTGTGCATATTTTTTTTTTACGTTTGATTATCTTGTCGTGTAAAAGCTAAAAGCATATTCATATTTATGTATATTTTAAGGGATTTTTCCAGACACCCTCATCCAGAGAGACTTAGATTTATCTCATTTATATAACTGAACATTTGAGGGTTAAGGGCCTTGCTCAAGGGCCCAACAGTGGTAGCCTGGTGGTGCTGGGATTTGAACTCACGATCTTTCTCTACTATCATTTCTTTGGCACTAATGTGGTTTAGGCACTGGAAATTGTGCCCACTCTGTCAATTCATCCATTTTCTGCACCGCTTACCCTACAGAGGGTCCCCTGGAACCTATCGCGTGGAACACAGGATTCACTGGAGGTCATTGGGATTGCTGAGGATGGTACCGGTTAAAAAACAAAGACGGCCTTGGACCTCAATTCATGTGAACTGTTGTGCTATGATGGCTAGGACTACAATTGCTATTATAGCCTTAGCACTGCAATTACCACAAACAGTTTTGCACTTAAGTCTCCATAAGTGAACAGTGGATAAGATCAGCAAAACAGACTTCATGTAAAAACTGTAATTAATTTTTTGGTTGTACAACTGCACTATTTGAGCATGTAGTATTATTGTATTTATAGAAGGGATTTATTTACAATCGCACTATCCATTGACTCCCAGATGAGGACGGGTTCCCTTTTGAGCTCCTCTCAAGGTCTCTTCTTAATATCGTCTCAGTGTTTTTCCCCCTTACCACCGTCGCCTCTGGCTTGCTCATTAAAGACACATTTGTAAATGTTTTTAGGGATAAATTACATTTTTAAAAATATATTTCTGTAAAGATGCTTTGGGACAATATCCATTGTTAAAAACACTATACAAATAAAACTGAATTGAATTTAATTGAAGACGGCGGACACCCTGGACGGGGTGCCAACCCATCACAGGGTGGACGCACACACACACCTTGGTAATGCCAACCAGCACACAGTGAATATCTTTTGACTGGGGGAAGAAACCAGAGTACCTGGATGAAACCCCCAAAGTAGGAGGAGAACATGCACACTCTGTGCACACAAGGCAGAGGTTAGATTCAAACACACAACCAAAGAAGTGTGACGCAAATATGATAACCACTAAGCAACAGTGTCCTCTGACCACTCTGTATTAATCTGAAATGATGCCTAAGATCACCCAACAATACCTGCTGTGGGAGTGTTGTGAAGTTTTGGTCTCCTCCTCTCTCTCCTCCTGCCACAGCTTGGCCAACTCCCCAGAGTGGACATCAATCACTTCACGAATGATCTTGAGGATACAGTATCGTACAGGTAACAGAACATTCCAAACAAATATGTTGATGTTTCTTCAGCACTATCTTGGTCAGTTATACCCTCAAGAGGAGAAACAAAAAAGCTACAATACTGACCTCTGTGTAAGATTTCTTTGTGATGTGAACATTTTTTGCTCTGTATGACTGACGGCGTCTCCTGTAGTCCCTCATCTCAGCCAAGACCTCGAGGTGAGACTTTGGGCCACTTTTTTCTTCATCTACGGTAACACACACACACACACACACACACATACATACACATATATATATATATATATATATATTTACATTTATTCACTTAGCAGACGCTTTTATCCAAAGCGACTTACAAATGAGAGATACAAGCAAAGTGATATCAAGCAGAGAACAATACAAGTAGTGCCACTATACAACGTCTATTAATTGAGTACTAGAAGAAGCAACATGCGCAGAGTAGAGGTGTAAGTGCATATTTTATATATTATATATTATATATTATATATATATATACACACACACACACACACACACACACCCTTGCGAAAGTATTCGGCCCCCTTGAACTGTTCGACCTTTTGCCAGATTTCAGGCCTCAAACATAAAGATATAAAACTAATTTTTTGTGAAGAAT